>VNJS01009626.1:0-51113 GCA_008042575.1 Drosophila watanabei | reverse complement strand
CTGAGCTCTGAATTGTGAACTCCGAACTCTGCCCCTTGCTAATTGCATTTTTAATTGCTTAACGAAAGGTGGCCTCGCTCGCGAAAATTGCCCCATAAATTTGGAGTGCAATTGTGGGGCGTCGCCATATTTGTTGTTAATTCATTTCCGTTATGACAGGCCAGCATCGCCGAGCGCGGTAATTGATAAACAAACAGGCAACCAAACAGACAAACACCGAGGAGGCGGCGGAGGCGGAGGAGGAGCACCAGCACCAGGATATGTGTGCGTAGGGCGAGAAAGAAAAAATACCAGAAATTATTGGTATTTCAGAGGCCCCGAAGTGTTCTCGTTAAAGTTGAAGTTACAGTGAGAGGGAACAGAAGATGAACAGGTGAGATTTTAATATTATAAGTTAAAGTTTTCTTTGCTAGGAAAGTTATGTCGATATTAAAACCAATAAAAGTTCGTTTAGAATTAAGAAATAATTATTAATAATTAGGAAAAGTTATTAATAAGAAATAAGAATGCAATTCACTATTCTCTCAAAAATTTAGTATTCATACAAAAATATTTTGTTTTTGGGTAGAAATGAATATTAAACATCTGGTCAGGAAGTTTTTGTACAGTGGCTTTATATCTTAAAACTACCTAACATAATTTGTTTAATATTTAGAGCTTTTATATATTGAGATTTTGTTAGAAAAAGGACTGAAGGCAAAAAAGTCTTCAAAATCGTTCTTCCTTTTACTGTTTTTGGGTTTTATATTTATAAAATATGTTGTTTTTAAATACCATTCTCCAACTATATATTATTATCCCTTTTCCATTTCAATTTTCAATTTTCTTTTCTGACACACTGTCTGCGGCCTTCTTCGCTTTCCCTGACGGGATATTTGCGCTGCATTTAAAGCTATACTGTCCTGGCAAACGAGCAAAGGAGCGGTGGCAACCGCAATTGCAACAACCAGAGCAGGAGCCAGAGGCAGAGTCAGAGCCAGGACCATAGCCAGAGCCAGAGCCATGGCCAGAATCAGAGACCGAGCTGAGGCAGCTGGCGACGACCGAATACATTTTATATCATTTATTTCTGTGTACATGAATGGGTCTCGTTTCGCTGCACTCGCAGCGCGTTACGTATACGCAGCGTATCGGTTTGGTTTGCTCTTTCATTTGGGTTTGGTTTGGGTTTTTCGGATCGGTTCGGTTCGGTTTGGTTTGCTTTTTCCCAGCGATTTCCCATTTGCATTCGCCGCCTTTCAGCACCGACTCCCGGCTGACTGGCACACGGAAGTGGAAGATGGCAATCGCATTGGCATTGAAACCAGCTCCTCCTCATCCTCTTCCCTTCTGCCGGTTACAACGGCCATTGTCAGTTTTAATTTCCCGTCTGGGCCCATATAATAATGATAAACACATTTTAAAATGTTTCCACCTATTGATTGAGCTTGTCAACGAAATGTTTCCATTATTAACGAGGGGGTTCTGTATGGGGCGATGTCTGCTAATGCTATATATATATATACGTGGTGTATGAGGCCATGGAATGAGCTACAGCAGATATGCGGTATATAGTAAAGGCAACAGCAGCTCTTTAAAGCAGCTTTCGGACTCAACAAGTGAATTATTTAGCTACGGTAACAACTGCAATGAGGCAATGCCAACTGCTAGCTCTTTACCTCGGTAAACACTATTATTGTTGTAGGTGCTATAGTTGTTGTTGTTGTTGAAGTTGTTGTTGTTGTTGTTGTTGGTGTTGTAGGAGGTGATGTAGGGGGACTGACTCGGGGAGCTATAATTAGATCCCATGGGGTAAGAGTTCCTATACTGCTGCTTCTGCTGCTGAGTGCTGTACTGATGCTGCTGCTGCTGCTGCTGCTGGTACCTTACATTACGACCTACATACATACACAGCATGAAAACATATAGTATTCGTATATATAGTGTAGTGTCTAATAGTCTAGCGCTAAATGCTTTATGCAGCCGCAGTTGCCAAATAGTTTTCATTTAGTTGCTCACGTGGGGCGATCACAGGGGGCAGGGACAGAGAAGGTATAACGAGCGGAAAATTGTTTAGTAAATTTCGCCAGAAGCATCTCGATAATTTCGATAATCTGAGGACTTGTTTTCTTTCTCTGGGTTAGTTTCGGTGCTCGCTTTCGATAAGTCATGTGCAATTTATTTCGATCAATAAAAGTATATATATATATAAATATATAAAACAGAAATCCGGTTAATACTATACAACATATCATCGTCTGTCTATCACTCTTCTCATCATCACTATTAGGGACGGGGCTAACAACAGGGGGCTAGGGCTAGGGCTAAGGCTAAGGCTAAACTGGAGCCTCTATATACATGTATATATGGTACAAAAAAATCTCATTGGCTTAAGCGACTAGACCCATTCACCTTCTGACAGACAGCCGTCGTCATCAGCCTTACCTTGTTGGCCAGCGTTGCTGCGGGGCAGGGTGGCATAGGGATTCTGGCCACCGGGAGCGGGACGCGGCGACTGCTGCTGCTGCGGTGGGTACGACACCGGCGACTTGGGAGCGGCGGCACCGAAGGGACGAGCATATCCCTGGTTTACCTTTTGAAGAGAGAGTGGATATTTTATTATTATAATGTTTCATGTTAGTTCGAGGGCTGGAAGAGTCCTCTTTCACTCTGGTTCATGGCCAACACGGTACAACACTAAACACAAGTTGGTCAGTTAGTTTTATTTTCTTGGGACTGTTCGGAGCTGATCTGAGCGAGCTGCGGCGCGAGCTGAGCGGAGCACAGAGCGTTGTACTTACTTGGTGGGTTGATAAATGGGGGCTTTTCTTTCGGGAATAGGATCAGTGAGCAATGGTAGAGTACAATATTAATCAAGACTCTAGTTTTTTATTGTTTTTTAAAAAAAAATTAGCATAGTTATAGCTAATAGTATTCATTTCAAAAGAAAGATATCTTACTTTCTAATACAATTTCTAATAAAAGGGTCTGAAACCCTTTTAATCATATTTCCCCACCTTTGCTCACTGTCCTCGACCTCAGTGGGTCTAATTGCTGAACGGATGTGATATGGTTTACCTTGTAGCCCGGGGCCGCTCCCTTGCCGGGTGGCTGAACGCTGCGTATGACATTGCCCGTGAGTGTCACATATTCAAAAGGCTGATCGCCACCGCCAGGAGCGGCGGGAGCTGGGTTCGTGTTGATTTGGCCATAAATAGAGGACGGCTCATCCGCCACGTTGGCCGACATAGTGTCTGTTGTTGTTACTGCTGCTGCTGCTGGTGTTACTGTTGCTGCTGCTGAGCTATCTGTTGCAGTTAAGGGCGCTGCTACGGGGGCAGGTGTTGCTGCTGCTGTTACTGTTACTGTTGCTTGGGGGCTTGCAACCTGATGTGGGTTAAATTTCAATTGATTAGCAAGTGTCGCCGTTAGCGCCGCCACAAGCGGCTGCTGTTGGTGCTGCTGTGACGCTGCGAATGGCTTGGCCGTGTTGTTGTTGTGTCTCAGTGTGGGCGGTGTGTTTGTTGTGTGCTGTTGAATGTGGTTTTTGTTGGGTGGCTGATGCTGCTGCTGATGCTGCAGCTTGTTGGAGTACTCCTTCAGCAGCTGGTTGTACGCGTTGTGGCCCTTGTTCTGCGTATTCATATCGTTCTCGTTCTGCAACTGCTGCTGCGTTGCCTGCAGCCTGTAATTCGTCACGGAACTCGCCGGAGGAGGCGGTGGCGGCGGCGATGGTGGCATTGTGTAATTATCGCCCTGTCCAGGAGCCGCAGCAGCAGCAGTACCCGGAGCCAGCGGGGCAGCAACCACTTCCAGTGATGTGGACGAGGCGGATGTCTGGCGGGAGTGCTGGGGCGAGCCAAAGAGATCCAGGGAGAGCGTGGAGCAGTAGCTCTGTTGGCTCTGGCCCACGCCACTCCCGCTCCCACTGCCGCCCACTCCCGAGGAGGAGGAGCCACTCGAAATGGACGACAGGCTGCTGTGCGTGCGTGTGTGCTGCTCCGGTTGCTGCTGCTGCTGCTGCTGCTGGAGCTGGAGCTGGGCGGAGGGCAGCTGTAGCTCTGGGGCAGGTGGCTGCTGCAGCAGCTCCTCCGCCTCGTACTGCAGCAGCTGGGTGGGCGAGGGCGGCGGTGGCAGAGGCAGCTCCTGACTGCTCTCGGGCTCAGGCTGAATGGGGTTAATGCGGGCGGGGGAAGGCAGACAGGCAGGCAGGCAAAGGGGGTTAAAACAAAGGCAGTTAATTAAAATGCAGGCGGAATGCAAGTGGCACGCAACCTACGGCTGATGAAGTAAGCCCCTCTGTGTGTATATAACCTAGTGTGCGTATGTGACAGAGTGTGCGTGTGTGTCTGGTGTGCTAAAAATGGCTAATAGGTCAAGGTCAATGGGCGGGCTAAAGAAACCCCCTTGAGTTAATGCACTCGCACTGGGTTATGCAACCTCTCAGGAACTCTCTGCTCCAAAGATCACTGAAAAAAGAGTCGATTTTCACTTGATTCGCTGGTCGTCGTCGTTGATTGTCGTTTAACTAATAAGATTTTCCTTCCTGCTGGACACTTTCCGTGGAGCGAATAGGTCGCTTTCCTGATGTCCGCTCGCCTGCGGACACAGTAACGGACACTTCGCGGACACGGACGAGATTGGGAACGAGAGATGCGCACTGGGCACAGGGCGCAACGAAACTGAGGCCAAAAAGCTGACAAACCGTTGCAGCTGTATGTTTTTTATAGACTTTTAAAACGAAAACAAAAAAAAAAACTAAAAAAAAAAATAGTAGGAACATACGGCGGAATGAGTAAAAAGCAGCGCTTGGCATATATATTTAGCTTTCAGCAGCCATTGCACATTTTCGCGAAATGCGCTGGCCGCGGCAGAAACACTACCGAAAACTAGACAAAATAGTAAAATATACTATTATATATATTGTATATATATATCTCCCAAACACTATTTATACCC
Organism: Drosophila watanabei; assembly: GCA_008042575.1. Classification (NCBI taxonomy): domain Eukaryota; kingdom Metazoa; phylum Arthropoda; class Insecta; order Diptera; family Drosophilidae; genus Drosophila; species Drosophila watanabei. Next base: position 46,175 of record VNJS01009626.1, on the reverse strand, counting down.
CTCGCTGCAATCAATCTGGCCGTGTCGATCGGCTTGATTTGACAGCCCCGTGCCAAGGGGGAAGCTCACACACGGTTCGTCTTCGGTCCTCAATGAAACCTCATTCCCATTGATCTGTTGCTTACCCAATCAGCCGTAGGTTAAACCAACAAAAACATAAACAATAATTCCATGCAAAAAACATAAAACAAAAAGCAGGAAAGACACACAAAAACACAGAGAGAAAAGATGAAAACACAGGCAAACGCATACAAAAAATGTTGAGCACTTTGGAAAATCACCTTTACTTTAAATAATATATATATGTTCTTTATGTTGTTTGATATTTTCCACATATATGTAGCTAAGACAGATTTTCCTCGGTGCTGCTTAAAACTTTTCCATTTTCATTTGATCGCTTTGTGGCCAAAAAGAAAAGCAAAAGGAAAACAGTAAACAAGAAGCGTTTCTTGATAAAAATTGCCCGAGATGTTTGAACTTCTTTTGCGTTGGCAAAACTTTTTGCATTATATTGCATTTCTCTCCGACTCTTCGCTCTCCTCTTGTTCCAGAGATGATTCTTAACATTTTAGCATATGTCGGAGATGCGATGCTCGGTCGCTGCCGGCGAAATGTGCTGAGTTTATGCAAACATTTTTGCTGGCAATATGATAAAATTGAATGTAGCCAGGCGGCGGCAGGTGAGAGAGAGCAGGGTTCAAGATGCTAGCAAGGGGAATCCCCCGCCGTCTTGCCACTTTTGAGCGAGTGTCTGTGTCTATATCCATATATCTGTGTTTTCGGTGAGTGTCTGACATTGTTTTAGCCACGGCAGGAAACATTTAACAGGAGGAGGAGTGCCGTAGACTCGTCTTCACTTACCGGTGCCGGGGCAGGGGTGGAGTTGCCATTGGAGTAGCCATTGGAGCCATAGCCGTGCGAATTCAAGGCCGACGAGATGGTGTTGGCGCTCAGCTTGGTGTTGCTGTGGGTGATAGAACATATGGTTAAATAAGTATAAAATATATATAGAAATCTGATCAGTAATTGCCTGTCGCCAGTCGCCAGTCGGCTAATTGCCCCCCCGGGGAGAGCCTTTAATTTGACATCGTTTTAAAATTGGCAAACAGAGCACAACACAGAAACCCCAACAAACAAATTCCAAATGCCAAATGCAAATTGCCAACTGTCACCGTTCGGATATTTTTGACATACCTCCCTCTAGGCGGTTTGCTCCTCACACATTACCCAGATCTATAGTTGAACGGGTGCACGGGAAAGTGCATTCCCTGTTCGTGGGCCATCGTTTTAGCCGGCTCACACATATGTTGCCAATTCATTTATTAAAAATTTGCGGCAGAGCCGATGACACGTCAGCAGAGCAATCAGTGTCGCCTCTTTCATTTCCAAATATATATTGAGGGTAGAGTGGACAAACCAATGCAAAACAGCGCAAAAGGCAATAGGGATATGTTGGTCAGGGAGTATCGTATTTAAGAGATACCCTACAGACTAAGGGATTTGCTATGAGCATGTATTTATTAAACTTTGAACGAAATGTATAAAATTTATAACATTTTATCAAAGATAATAATATCTTTAAGAAGCATAACGCCATACATTTAAAGTTCCTTGACGTTATAATGTAAAATCATCAAAAATTACTAGGATCAACAGAAACCTCTTATCAATTCAGAGGACCCTCTCAAAGAGCATTACAAATTGGCGCTCTGGCACGTATGTAAATACCCGGGCTGAGCATGGACGATTTTTCGTCGCCATCATGTCAGACGCATATATAGCGAATGCTCTGAATTTATTTATATTTCATTTTCACGTGTGCCCTTCTCTTCTCTCACCCTCTTCGCCCCTTCGTTGACCAATTGGCCGTGCAAGCGACACCCAAAAACAAAAGAAGAAAATCATAGAAAACATGGGGAATTACTCTCCGATCACTTACGGCTTGATGGGTACGGGGACATAGCCCTCGGTGCCGGCGGGCGGGTTGTTGATGGCCGCCTGCTTGGCATGGATGTCGCAATACAGCTTGTTGTTAAAGTTGTAGTAGCCCTGGTTCTTCAGCGAGGTGCCGCAGGTGGCACACTTGAAGCACTCCACGTGCAGGTTCTTGTCCTTGATGCGAACGAAAACGCCACTGGAAATGGTTGAGGAGGAATTATTAGTTAGGTTGTTTGAAATAGTAGAAGATAGTTCGAGAAACTCTTTAGGGGCTGTGGGTTCCCTTACTAAACTTCAGAGTCCCATAAACTCCTGTTCAATTGCAATCCCCTGAAGAGCTTCCCGAACAAACACTCAATCGATGATTGATTACTACTGATTTATAAATAGTTCTCTCGGTGCATTTGTGTGTACACACAGCGAAACAGTCGCCGAGCGAATCTGTTAGTGAATCCATGTTGGTAGGTAATGCGAGAAATATGTAAAAAGCTATAATGCATTATCGAATTAAGCCCCGATGGCGAGCCAATTAAATTGGCATACAAATTAATACAAATGATGGTTCCCATTGGTCTGGATCAGGAGCTGTAGCTGGTGCTCAGGTGCTGGGGAATGGCAGACAATTGACTTCGGAATAAAAGCGAATTAAAATGCAGCAGACACACGCGGTGTGGGGGGAGGAATGAATTATCATTGAACAGCGCTGCAGCACACACAGACACAACAAATCCTTACACAATGCCCACGCCGCACAACTGGCAGGCCGGATGTCCGCTGGCGGAGAGCGGACGTGGCCGACCGTCCTGGTCGCTGGCCAGTGCCGCCGCCGCCGCCTCCATTTCAGCCTTGTACTCGGGACCCTGGAGGCCGGGACAGATGGGCAGCACAATGATGCGCGGATCGGGCTGCTCCTGATCCTGTCTGGGCTGCTCCTCTTTATCCTTGGGGGCCACCGGCAGACTGGGTCTGTGGGGAGCTGCCGGCGCCAGCGTGTTCGATTGCAGCGGCACCCCAATCCGCTCATCCGGCTGATGGTGCAGCGGAGTGCGTCGCTCGTTGCCGCCAATGGCATGGCTCTGTGTCCAGTAGAAGTTGGCTGGACTGTGTGGTTCTACATCATCATCATCATCATCATTATCGTTGGGTTGGAAAAACTCAGTCAGTTATTTTTGGTAAATACATGAGTGGAAACCTGCCTAGAGTCTGCTCCTGAAAACTGAAACCTTCAAGCCACCCCCACTAATTGCTGGGAATTAGTTACTAATAAGGAAGCACCGCTGCTGCTGCTGTTGCTGCTGCTGTTAGTCAATGTGCATACACAAATGCTGATTTACACTTATGACCGGGTATTCAATGGACCTTGTAAATCGGTTTAGCCAAGAGATTGTTTAACAGGTTCATGAAGGAACTTTAATATTAGGGATTTTCTTGGGTCTTAGTTTAAAAATCCCTTAACAAGTGAATCTTTAACGCTTTTGGGATACAAGAATATAAGAACATTACTAAAGAGGTGACTACATTTTCAGAGTTCTTGGATTTTGATTGAAAAACATTTCAAATTCTTGAGTAACATATTAAGGATCTTCAAAATATTCGGTTTTTTAACCAATTTTTAGTATTTTAAAGACAATTCAGAGTCAAGAATCTGTAATCATTTAACATATTAACAATCTCTTGCTTAATTACAATAAAATCAGTTACAAAGTCCATTGAATCACGAGATTATTTTACAGGGTAGTTAGTTGCAATCCTTTACGACACTTACGTAATGAGGCGCTCGCATTCGGTGCAAATGTTCTGGCCAGTTGGAAGTCCGCCGGTGCTCGGGGGCTTGGGGGTGTTCACGGGGGCGCTGACATGGCGAGTGGCGCTCGATTGTTGCTGGTGTTGGTGTTGCTGGTGATAGTGTTGTTGTTGATTGTATTGCTGTTGCTGTTGTTGCTGTGGTGCCTGATATTGTTGTTGTGGTGCATCATGCTCGTATTTGCCGAATGCTGTGCATGTGTAGAACAGTGTTGTGATGGCACGCAGTGTTTATGAAAAACAGTTTAAATACAAACAGGAGTTATAGACAGAAAGATAGATCGATGGTTGTGTCTTTAGGGTAAACTTTAGCAATCAATGAGGGACAGAAATGGCACTCTAACAAAGCTCATTCTGGAGGTAAACATATCTAAAAATACCTCCAGAACAAATCTAATAAAATACTACAAATAGATAACAACTCAAACCTATTACTACTTTGATGTGTGTATATATGACCCCCTTCTATCAATCGACCATCAAACTTTCTAGCTCTATAAACCTCTTCACATGACTCAAAATAATACTTTAATATCTACGACTTTTTAGGTCCGTGCAGGTGACTTTGAAACTGTTTGGTTAATATATAGATTATTTATATAGACATGACTGGGTGGTAGGTAGACTTTCGACTGTGTGCGGCGACTAGAACTTTGTCTTCACATAGAGAAAACGAAAGTCCATCTCCTTTTGCTGGTCTAATGGGGTTAAACGACATATAAAAAACAAAACCATTTAGTAACACATTACACAGCGCACGTTTCAAGGTCCCTGCTGGGCATTTTTAAAAATAAAGAAATAAAGATTGACTAGAACTTGGCAGACTGCCCATAGCTATCCTCCCCTGTGCTAATCGCCCAGGCCATCGCTCACAAACGGATTGACACCGCCATTTAGGAGGAGCAGCAGGCGGGCCAGCTCGTAGTTGGCTTCGTCTTTACCTGGAGTGGACTGGCCGGTCTCCTCCTCGCGCAGGAACTTCAGAACCTCGGAGCGATCGCCCTGGTATTCCTTCTCGTTCTTCTTGAAGTTGACGCTGAAAGGAATAAGGAAAGAAATAAGGTATAATTATTTGGTTTGGTAATTATTTAAATTCATTTTAAAGCCATCTCTAAATATTCCAATTAATTAAAAAGGGATAAAGCTTCTTAATTGTTTTTTAAGAGCCTATGACAGTTGATTTTTGTTTCCTTTAAGCCCTAGAATCTTTAAGTAATGCCAGAAAACCAATCCCTCCTTCGAATTAAAGTAAATTCCCGCAATTTTGTCTGAAATCTAAGGGATCCGCCAAAGTAAATGAAGCTAAGAGCACTTTCTGGTGTATAGCATACTTTCGCGCTCGGCACACTCGCTGCTCGGACGCGGCCCGAAAGTGTGCTGCACTAAGTGAGTGAGTGGCGAGAACAAGATTGTTACGCATCCGCCGCGTTGGCCAGAAATCCCCCAAAGAAATTAAGCGCTAAAGGCGCGCGCCATGGTCCCACGCGTGCGTTTTTGGCCCTGGCCAAAGTCGACAACTGGCACAGCAACGAGCACTTGGCCCCGCGACTTCCACGGAAGCCACAGCCACGGCTATCATTTGCCAAATTGCACTCACCGCTTGGACCGGCCTGCGGTTGTTTTTGCGTTCTGCGTTTTCTTTCTTTCTTTTCCCTTTTTTTCTTTTTGTTTTTTGTTCTTTCGAGCAAAGCAAAGAGACGGAAAAAGGAAAATTTTTAAGTAAAACTTTTCCCAGATATTTTGCACTGTCACGGCTGCGGCCCAGACTGTTGTTTGTTGCCTTTTCCTACCAGCCCCCACCCTTGCAACGTCTTCTTCTCGCAGGAAACTTACCCGAGCACACCGCCAGCCAAAACCTCCGCCTGAGCCGAGAGTGTTTCCGCAATAGATTCATCGCTGTAAATGCCAACCGGGGTGTTGTATTGTTTATTGACAATGCTCTTCACGCCGCCATCGCCGCCGTTGGTCTGGAAAAAAGTGTGAGAGCGGGGAAGGGAGATTACATGGGAACTTCTGCCGTGGCTGAAAAAGTGTGTGAAATGAGCGAAGTTTCTCGTAAAATGAATGGAGAAAACGAACAAAGTCCCCCCCCACGCACTTATCGTAATTGGGAATTATTGTTCTCAATTGCTGGATATTCCTTTGCACTTCTCCACAAAGTTGATCTGATTGAAATTGAACCTTTGTGTTCATTTATAATTTAATTCGTATGATCTTTTAGCCGGAGGGATAATAATCTTGATTTAAAAGGAAGATTTAACTTTGATTTTAAACTTTAATTGAAATAAAAAGTGTCAAAAGCAACCCTAGACTAGGTGGCAACCTTAAAACGGAACAAGTTGGCACATGTCATAGTCAGACATGTCAATCTTGAGAGCATTTCCGCTTCTTTTCTCTTCAAATTCAACTTGATTAACATTTAATTTATGGTTATAAGCTGACTTAAATCGTTATTATAAGCACTCTGCCCTTACGTTCGCCCAATATTGATTTAAATAGAGCCTCTTGGTTAATTTCAAATAGAATTTGGCTGCCTGCCCGTTTGCTATTCGCATATCCAATTATATACACCAAAGCCGGAGGTGTTTACCAATATCTCAATACAATTTCAACAGAACTATGACCATTCATTCACATGGCCTTAAATCACATTAAGCGGCTGCCTGTCCTATGACTCTCATAATGTTGTTCCTGAAACTTGGCACATAAAATGATCCCAAATCAATTTAATGTCTGCTGCTGGTGCTGCTGCTGCTGATGATGTTGTTGTTGTCATTGGCTGAAGCTATTATTATACAAATTCATAACAATAAAATATACGTAAATGTATGCATATCACACACATGTATACCCTCTGAGAGAGAGAGAGACATTGAGCATTACTATGCATGGCATGGCATGGTAGGGCACAGATGAGTGTGCCGATGTGTGGGTGTGCGGGGACCTTTTGCACATTAATTCTTGCCAGGCAAATAATCCTAGCACTCATATTCATTACTCATTCTGACACTTTTCAAAACTACGCACAAACAAACTGAGCGTCAGACAGACAGACAGACATCGTATAAATGCAAATGTTGTCAACTCATACAGAGGGTTTGGGGGTTTGGGGCCCTAGTTCCTGGTTCCTGGGCTCTGGGCTCTAGTCCTGGCTCCTAACCCAACCGAAAATGAAATGAATGAATATGAAAAGCCACAGACAGACAACAAAATAAACGCAAAGTGCGGGGTTTCGGTTTCGGAAGAGGGGAAAGGCGGTCTAGAACTAACTATCAACATCATTGGTCATCATCAGGACGTCAGCATCAGCTGGGCCACTAAAACTTTCCGCATTCGCAACTTCGGGTTGCCAGTTTATGAATTTTATAAATGATGTGGCCGAGAGGGATGGCACGGTGGCATGGTGTGACTTGGGTATGGGGGTTATACTTTGCGTGATTGCAAATTAGTACACTCACGAAGGGACGGGCTGCGTTGTTGTAGCCACAGCCGATGTGCTGGCTGTCCTGTTGTTGGTGAGCCAGAGAGGTCTTCGTCACCGTCTGCAGATACGGCGAGTTGGGCTGCGGCACATTGCCAGTGGGCGTCACATGCGGCCGCCAGGTGGAACCACCGCTAAAGGATTATACAAAAAAATAACATTAAAAAAGATAGTTTACATGGAGATATCTTCCTTCACTTACCGCTGCACTGTGATGACAAAATTGTTGCCGGAGCGCACCACAATATCCTGGGCGTCCTTGTGCCTTAGATTGAAGACATCCACGTCGTTGATCTTGATCACGGCATCGCCGGGCTGCAGGCCAGCCTGCTCGGACAAGCTGCCGGCGTTAACCTGGAAAAATCGAGAAAGAAAAACATGCCCAGTTAGCCATCAATCAACTCGAACTACGCTTCGATTTGCCCGGGCCATAACTCAGGGCGCGTAAAATGCCCAATTGGCCGGACTGGGCTTTAAATTTATTATGCTGCAACTGCAAAAATTATGAGCGGCAACCCGAATCCGAAATCCGAATTCGCGGTGGCGCTGACTTTGCCTGAATATTCCATCGGAACATGCAGATTCAGATATACAGATATATAGACATACATATATCTGGCTAGCAACTAGCGGCCAAAGTTTAGTTTTATAGGCGCTGTTGCTTTGTGTGCGTTTTGGGTGTTTGTTTTCATCATTTATTTATTTCCGAATATATGTATATGCATGTAGGTGGCTCCGCGGGGAAATCGTGCAGGAAAAATGTCATAAATTTGCGCGATTAAAATCGTAAAAGTTACGCCGGAGATTCTTCTATATAGCCAGCGGGCGAGTGTGTGTGGGCGGAAGGCAGCAGAAGAGAATTTTCAAATTTCAAACTTAAAATTGAAATGGCAGGCTGAGTCACAGTGCTCTAGGGATTCCAAATAACTATTCATTACCAAGTTTAGGGAACAGAAAAAAGTTTATAATGCCTTTTAAACAACGTGTATACAAACTCAAATAAATAATTTACTAGTTTTTTTTTATATAAAACTTTTAAAGCATATGGAAATGTAAAAAGTTTGTTATTGAATTGGAACATTTTAGAGCTTAGTACAACAAGAACTAATTTACCAAAAACTCTTAAATGAAAGTCCTAATTACAGACTTAGTTGACCGTTAATAATTCCTTAGAACATCTGGTCTCGACTATCCTCCTCTGTGTATCCTTTCAGCTCCGTTTAAAATGAACCTTCTTTCGGGCGCTTTTAAAGCCGCTTAGAATGAAAGTCACTTGGCCTGTCAATGTCGCTTCATCAGCCAAACTAACCAACTAAGCACACACTCAGTCCCGCACACACAGAGATACACTCATCAAGCTAAAGTCCACAACCGCAAAATACAGCCACAGAGTGCGAGGAGAGGAGCTGTATTGCTCCTGTTGCTCCTCTCGGGGTCTAGGCCAGGGAGCCGGACCCCGAAACGGGGGCTCAGGTGTGCCCCAAAATTATACGCGCCGTGCACGTATCCACTTTGGCAAATTGTCTGTTTATCAGACAACTGGCAGGCCCAGTCAGTCAGTCCGTCCATGCTGGCTCCTTCTCCCTCTCCTGCCTCCCACAAACCCCCTTCGACTGTGACTATGGTCGGACGGTTTGTATTTGCACAAAACGGGGGGGGCGACGCTCGTGCAAAAACAAACAAACAAACAGAGACACTCGCACACAGATTCGCCGCGGCCCGTGTGTCTGTGCATAAATATTTCATTGGCGCACTCACCAAGCGAGACACCTAAATTTTGTAATATTTACAAAGTTGCCAAAAAGAACAGAAAGAAAAAAAAGAAAAACACGTCGAAAGCCGAATCGAATCGGATCGAATCGAGGCGCAGCGAATCGGAGCAACCGAGCAGAGCCGACAGGTTAACCGAGCCACAAAAATGTGCACGGAGAGAAAAACTTAGAGATTACATAGTCAAGGAATACTGGAGCTAGTTGTTAATTGATTTATATAAAAGGAAATACAATTAAAAACTTATTTTAATAACATTTAAATACATATTTCATAGATACCAAATTTATTAAAGAGATTACAAGCTTTAGCCTTGGTTAAGCAGCTGTTTCTAGCTGAAGTTTTAGTTTAGCTTCAGATTTAGGTAACAATTTCCATTTAATATTGTCGAATTCAGCAATCTTAGATAATTTTAAAGATTGTTTTCCCAATTTTGCAGTAAATTCGTTAATATACTTTTCATTCAGTGCACTCCCTTTACCAGAGTCAAAGCCAAAGCCAAAGCCAAATCCAAGTCCCTATCCGACGTGTGCCGTTGACATGTTCATTTTCTTGTTGTCGGCTGTGGGTAAAATTGAAATTGCTTGGCCAAGGTGTTTTCCAGACAGCAACAAATAAGTCCTGCTCTGCTTCTGCTTCCTGTTCCTCCTGCTTTTGATTCCCATTCAGCCCCATCAGCCAGGCAGTCAGTCAGCGAACCAAATCAAAGCGAACGCGGGCCCAAAAAGTATTTTTTTTGCAAAGCTTCGTGGGTCCGGGAATATTGACATTTGGACAGTTTTATGAGTACCTGCGATCCGTGTTGTTTGTGTCCCCCCTTTTGTGTCCGCTCGAATATAGCTATCTGTGCGGCAGTTCGACATTTGTCAGCTTTATAGCATTTGCGGCTGGCCGACAATTGACAGAGCATTTGTTTTTGCTCTGCAGAGAATGACTTATGAGCGAGCAGTGGAGATGGACAAGTCCGAAATGGTATTACGAGAGGCAGCTTTGGGCTTCGTCCTCGAGGGTACATTATTAGTTTTGCTGCCTGTGTTAAAAGAGATCCCACAGGTCGCTGTTTTGTTGCGAGTGACCAAGGGTAACTTGATACCGTATATCTTTAAGAGTAAATCAGACAACGGAGAACAAGACGTAAAAAAGATTCATTTAAAGAATCTCTTGAATGTTGTTCTAACTTTAAAGCCCTTCTTTGCGCTTCTCAACGAATTTAAGCCCCTCTCTGCACTTTGTAAAGAATTTAAGACCTCTCTCTGCGCTTCTCATAAATCTAGAACCCTTAAAAAACATCCATCACCATACTCATTCTACTCATAAACATGTTTTAAGGTATACTCTCGGCTCCCACTTTTTCAAGCATCCCCCCACTGAAAAAGCAGGACATTAATGCGATGTCCTGCCACATTACATGCGTGTGTATGTGTCCTCCCAGGGACCAAAACAGCTAAATGAGGAGCGAAGCAGCAACAGCAGCAGCAGCAGTAAATGATGATTTATACTGCAGCTGGTCGGAGCTTCCAGCCAGTGGACGTGTGGGTGAAACATGGCTGGCCGAGAGTAAATGTTGTAAAAATAATTTCATTTGCATTATCATCAGCATTTGCCTGGCATGTATTTAGCATTTTAGTCCGCATCAGCATCCGCATCTGCATATGTATGCCCTGTGCTACTCCAGTCTGTCCCACTCGAGAGGAGCTCTTGAAATTATATGCGTTATGACAAATACTAGCCAGAATATGGCCAAGTGGCTTTCGTGGCATTGTTGGCTTGGCGCTGGCAGCTTGACAAACAATTTTCCCACAAAAGTATGAAGAATTTCGTCTCGTTGCTGAAGTGTTTGATTTGCCAGAGAGACAAGGCAAAAATATTGTCTCGCCCATCCAGAATTCAGAAATCCAGATCGGAAAATCCATAAAGCAAATGAAATTCTGTGGACCGAAACCGAGACCGAGTCCGAGGCCGGAGCTAAAGGCTCGTAATCAAGTCAACTAAGCGCTGCTCAAATCCATTCAAGTGCATTAAAATTGAATTTCGTTCAGTACACACACTCGCTGGCACACTCGTCCAGGGACAAAATAACAACAAAAGGATCAAAAACAAAAACAAAAACCAAAACCGAAACCAAGTGCAGTCTCGGGAGAGAAAAGGGAGTCAACGCTGCTGCTCACACATTGTATGCAAAATATTTATGTTGATAAATCAAGTTTGCTTTTGTGGATTAGGTGTATCTCAAATAAATTGAATTTGCGGCGTAAATTAAGCCAGAGCCAAGAGCCAGGACAGACACACACACACAGGACGCGCGCAGGACACTGCGCAGCCTAACGGCCTGTGCCAAGTTTTGCCAAGTTGTCGGCCAAGTTATGAGCTTGTTTAATTGAAAATAAATCTGCTTAAAGCCCCAACTGAGGCGAGCAATATGACAGCCACACACTCCAATTTTTCCTCCCGTTTTCCCCTCCCTCCTCTCTCTGAGGCCGTTAAAAGCGAAAGAGAAATTGCGGAAAAGTCGTAAGTAGAGCGAACATGAACAAAGCAGATAAAATACAAAATACTGCGGAAATGCAGCGCAAATACAATGAATCTCAATGTGTATGAATATGCATGGCGCATCACTCATACGCCGCATGGGCCCCCACAAGCCCTCGCCCAATGGTAAATCACTGGAGAGAGGGAGAGAGATCCGAGAGCCCGAGAACTCCGCCACTGCTGATGCGGCTTTCTGGCACAAACAAATGGCAACCACAACACTTGACCAGCCCGCGAATGGGAACGGGAGCGAGCATGGAAGTGGAAGCTGGATCTGGTCTGGGATCCCGATGGGCAGTTTGCAACTAGACTGAGCTGGCAGCGATTAAAGCAAGCCAAAGAGTGAATGAAAAACCAGCAAACCAAAAAAAAATAACTAACGGCAACAGAAACAATTCACTACCACTTCGTTTTCCTGGCAGTTTAAAGTGCTCCTTGTGATCTCTTTGGGCTTAAAGCTTGAACTACTATCTATATTTTTTCTCCTCTGCCCAGCAGCAGCATTCAATTAGATTGGAAAGTCACCAAATCACTTGCTAATGGCTTTGGCTTTGACTGTGACGGCGACTGCTGGCGCTCCTCAAACCATCATCGTTGCCATGCTTTTCAGGGCTGACCAGCCAGCCAGACAGACAGACACACAGGCAGAGAGACAGACAAATAATATTTATTTATTGATGGCGAAATATGGGCGGCAGCAACTGCAACAGCAACATCGTGGCACCCGCCAAACTGTCGGCAACATTTATAAATTATGATTGCAATCAACGTTCAACAAAAGCGCGTTCCACCATCGGGCAGACCAGGCAGTGTCCAGGACGAGTTGTAAGTGGGTTTTTCTGACACTCTTTAAGGGGGAAATCGTAAAAGAAAAACAATTTAAAAGTAGTCAAAAACACTTTAAAAATGTATATGAATTTAAATATTATAATATTATATTAATCAGCATTCAATTCCAAATGACAAATCGTATGCCTTTGCTCCTTCCCTTTCCTTTAAAATCTTTACATTTAAAGGGTATTTCGAAAAGGTTTGTTGTAACCAAAATTTTTCCTCTTTTCAGATTTGGTAGAATGACAGATGCAGCCACACACAACACACAGCAGACACACACACGCACACACAACAAAGCGGAAAGAGAAAAGCAGAAAGAGCGTGAGAGTCTGACTGCAATAAACGTGACAATTTATATAAATGTTGCATATTCATAACGAGGAGCAATGGGAAAAAGTTTGCCACAATGCCGCGCATTCTGCGGCAGCCAGCTCCCAGCTCCCAGCTTTCAGCTCCCGGCTAATGAATGTTTGGTCCAAGCAGACGGAGATTCATGCATACATATGTGGAGCAGCAGAGGCCGCCGGCCTTCCCAACCAGGGACTTTTCTAATCCGCTGCGTGGGCGCTGCCGGCGTGCCGATCATTTATCTGCCGCTAATGCCGGACCTGGCTTACGGCTCTGCCTGGACAGCATCCGTGTAACATTGTATCTCGGATCTGTGTGTGGATTTCCTGGACAGCTGAGGCAACACCTCTCCAGCCATGACAATCGCCTTGAGGGGCTTGGCTTGGTCCGACTCCGACTCCGACTCCGACTCTGGCTTTGGACTCAGAGTTGGATTTGGATTTGAGCTGGACACTTGCGAGTTGTGACAGCAGCAAAATGGGTAAAAACGAGTGAGAAATTGCCAATTGCAGTTGTGGCAGTTGGTTGAGTGGAGATTCGGAGCCAAGCCAAGTCACGAATGGTGCCCAGGTGAAAGTCCCGCTCACGCACGAGCCTGTGATAGATTCGCAGATTACTCGGGAGACAGGTTTTGCGATCTGAGATACAATTTAAACGGGTCCCACTCACGCATGACGTTTCTGTAATTTCTGTGATTTTTTTATGGTCACTCAAGGCGAGTTTTGTTACTGTTTTTGCGTGGCAATTATTCCCCCTGCTTCGCGAATCTTTCAGGCTCTGCGTAAACGGTGAAAAGCAATGAATTTACTTGTCCAAAAACCATTACGCTTTCAGTTAAGGAAATCAGTGAGATTTTCTCTGAATGAGTGTAATTACACTTTCCTTTGACGGAGTGTCTGGTCTCTTGCAGCTGATTTTCAATATAATAAATCGAATCTATATAACGCCTGACTTACTTCTATAATTGCCAGTGTTTCCTAAGACTCGCATTCAATTTAATTTGTATTTTTTTTTAGTACATTTATAGAGATAGTTCCTTTTGCCAGGCTACACCCAGCTTGGAACTCGGATCCCGTATCCAATTTAATCATCACTCGCTGGCTGCTCGCACAAGCTCATCTGGCGGCTCATCTTCTTGGAGCAATTTACTGTCTCAGACTGGAAATTGAGTTTAAATTGCTCTCAGCTGACGGCGGGGATCCGGAGCTCAGACTCAGACTCCCCAGCAAACTAGAATTTCAATAAATGTCACATGTCTCGGCGCTGCCTGCTTACGCAAATTGCTGATTAAAGCGAGCGCGGAGTTGAAACTGACTTTACAGCTCAAGCTCAAGCTGAACCTGAACCTGTAGCTGAACCTGTAGCTGAACCTGCGGGCCAAGAAGGGTTCATTAGGCAGCGGGATATCCGGGCCCTGTGTGTGTACATATATATGGGTTAATAAGGCAGGGCCAGGATGTGCTCCACCTCGACTGGCATCGCCTTGTGTGCCTTGAATGTCATTAGCGCGGTGGCCTGGTGTTAGTTGCCCCCAGAGGCACATCCACAAGCGGATGAAACCCCAAAAACCCAGGCACACACACACAGGGGGATGCTGGGTGCACAGGGGTGGCGTTGTTGGCGGCTGACTGGCAGACAACTGCCAACTGCCGCAGCGCAAACAAGATTAATTAAGGAATGTAAATTTCGTAAAATTACGCGCCATTGTTTGACTCTCTCTTTCTCTCTCTCTCTCTCCCGCTGTCTCTGTTTCCCTGCGAGAAAGGGTGTTGAGATTTTTTCCATTAACAACATCATCAATGGGCCGCGGGTCGCAAGGTCGAAAGGTGTCCTGCCTGCGCCTCCTGCCCTCTTTTATAGTCCTCCTCTCTGTCCCTGACTCCTTGTTTGTTTTCCTGCGACGGGTTGTTTGGGAATTTAGCGGATTTCTGCTGACTGCGGCCGTGAGCTTAGCCAGCTTTTCAATTTCAGCCACAGCCAGCTTCAGCTCCCGTGCCAGTTCTACTCCTGGCTCCTGCTTTTGACCAGAGTTCTGTGCTTGTCAGTCGCCGCATGAGCCATTTGAAGGGTTGGCCAACATTTTTAATTAGTGTCGTCAGCGTCAACGCTATCGTCGCCGCCGCTGGCACCCAGTAATTTTGAGTTTAAATTGGGTATATTGTGGGTAATGGGTACAGATAAGGTGTACAGTATCCAGTCTATTGACTTTTCAACGTAACCAAAAGTCAGGCATCTTCTTTCAAGTTTTGCGTAGTTCTTTAATAAATTTAATTGATATTTTCAACCAAATTGTGCTCAGAAAGAATTACAAAATAATTTGACAAGTCTTTTTATTAAAGGATTTGCTTTATCCCTTTTGTAAAATGAAAATAAATTCCTTTTTGTGAATTTAATTCCAACTCAAGCTGCAGGCCTACATTTATTAATTTATTATTTTCAACCTTCTCCTGAAATCACTTCCAATTATGTTTGATTTCTTGGTAAAATTCAAAATTAAAACGGCAGAAATTTGTGTCACAGGACTGCTGGGTATGTCCCCGTTCGGAATGACGGAAATAAACCTGACGGTTTGCTATTTCTTCAGCTGGTTGTGGCTGCGGTTGCCTTGAACCCTTTGTGTATTGTGTCAGGAGCATGCATAAATTATATTTTCTGCGGGACCGTGGAAATTTCTAATGAAGCCTGAAATTGGCTGCGGGAAATAACCAAGATGTGTGGCCCACACAGCACACTGCTGGGCTGGAAAATATTGAAAATTGGGGGAATCCAAAGCAGAGAAAATGGGAAACGGGAAAACTTTCCCAACCTGCGCCTACCTGCTGGGCGGCCATGTGTTTTTGGCATTTTTCGCCGCACATCTTTGGATATCCCCAGAGCAGTGGCCAGTGTTTTGGGCCATTGTTTACGCATAGCCGACGGACGTGTCGAAATGCTAGACGCGTGAGTCAGCTGCCAAAGTATCTGCATCTGCATCTATGTAACTCACACACACATGTGTACTTGTATCTATGCAACTGGACTGCAGTCTGGCGCATTTGGGTCAGGCCTTTAAATAAACTCCATGGCAGCGGCGCAGGAAATGTCTGAGAGTTGGAGATGCATGTTTGTTTGTTAGTTTGACGTCTCGGCCGCACTCCCACTGATGGCTCAATCGGGGGAAAAAAGAGGCCAGCCAAAAGAGATGTTCCTGGAAAGGCCCAAGATATTCTCAGGCATCCATCAATCCTGGGCGCAGCTCCCTGACAGCCGTGAAATCGTGTTAAACGTAATCTCAGACTAACCAAAAATCACCCTCCTTTCCTTCGCCGCTATCGGAGCCATGAATGATGGCACTCAAATTACATTAAATGGAATTTCAATTGAGCCAAAAGACCCACACTGCCCCCTCTTCAATCGCCCCGATCCTGGCCGATGCGGGAATGACAATGACGATGACAAGACAATGGCGGGGCAGCTACAGAAACCGAATTCGAAATGGAAACAGTAAATGGCATTTACATGTTCCTGTCATAAGGCCGAAAGGGGAGCAGGGTACCAATTTAATGAATCAGCAGCAGCAGCAGCAGCAGCAGCAGCAGCATCATCATCATCAGCCCGCTCCAGCTACCGGCTTTCAGTCTTCAGTCCTCTCATCTGCGACAGCGGATAGGCCTCTCGAACTGCAGCATTGCAGATATCGGAGACGTTGCAGCTGCAACGAGTGCAATCAGACAAATGCAATTAGGATTTGGCGACGCTTTCGTGTCGGGCATTCTAAGCATGCCATAGCATCGTCATCCGCATCGGCGTTCTTTTTCGGGCTTCCCTTCCGTTTCCCGGGGGAAAATGCAACAAGCCAGAGTCAGAGGCAGAGGCAAAGTCATAGCCAGGTCCAGATCCAGACATTGCCATGTCGCAAGGTCCGAAGGCTGCCACCGGGGAGTTGACATGAAAGACGCCGAAATGTCGATCCACAAGGCTGAAGTAAAGAGGCCCGGAGATGCCCTAAATAGAAAGGCAACTGATGACCGAGAAGGGGAATTTCAAAGCAACTTTTAAGGGAGTTTCAATTAAAGTCATTGCTTTTTACAAATCAAAACTCTCTCTTTCAGTTTGAGCAAGCTTAAGTGGGAAAAGTCAAGGCTGAGACTTGGCTTCTTTAGAAACAAAAACAATAGTTTCGCACATGAGTAACCTTTAATCTGGAAATGCTCTATAACATTTGATATTTTCCTTGTCAAAGGCATAAATAGTTGATAAGCCTTCCCTACACATGGCCTTTGTAAACATAAAAATGCTATTTAAGTGAAACATTAAAGCGTTGTAAACATCAAAATGCTCTTTAAGCAAAGATTCTTAATTAGGTCAACCATTTAGTAAGTATTCTCTTAATGGTAAAAAGGCCTTATATATACATACGTTTTAGTGACATTTTTTAACAGAGCTTATTTCATTTTATTATGCGTTATTAAGTAATCCCCGAAGGCCGTTTTAATTCTTTTCTCTCTCTTGACTGTAATACAATTAAAAATGTAACAAAGGCTTAGGAAAATTGGGTCAAGGAATGCCAGCCATCAAATTCTATTACGATTTCAGCTGAAAGGAAACGCATTGAATGAAACTTTTAAAGGCTTTTCATATTAAATCAGGCTGCAGACCGAAAACTCCTTGTGATGATGCTTAAATACTTTGCTCGTTTTTTCCACCCAAGTTCCCCCATCCCAAGTCTGTTGTTTGCACTCGAGCAAGTTTCGAGCCTTAGCCATCGCCATCCTCGGACGTCTGATGATGTCCGCTCGGCTTGGCAGCTCTCTCAATTAAATATTTAACTTTAAGAAATGTAATTTCAATTAGCGCCACAGCATTTGGCCATTAGCGTGGCGAGTGCCGAGATTTGTGCCAATTGCGAAATGCGAACTGCTGAATACAAAAACAAGAGCCGCGATGAATGAGCAAACAGCCAGCAAGGAGCAGGAGCACGAGCACGAGCAAAATCGGAGGAGAATGGGCACAATCTGGGGCCGAAGCGGAGGAGGAGGTTGGAAATTCGGACACCCGCGCCTCGGCGCTCACTCGCTCAAAATCATTACGTGATTAAGGTTGCCATTACGGCCGGGAAAGCAAAAATAGAAAACTAGAGCATGGCACGCAGACAGTGCGAGGCGGCGGAGGAGGCGGCGGCAGAGGGCGGGGATTTTCCGAGGAGCAAAATGAAAAAGGGGGGCAGACGCTCAGCGACCGCAATTGCGCTCGCTTGGTTCGGTGGAAAATAAAATAAAAACCGAAGAGCCAACAGCAAAATAACAGCAAATAGAAATAAATAAATCAGCGAGACACGGCAGTGAAAAGAGGGGAGGTTGGGGGCACTGGGCGGTCGTCTTCGCCGCACAAAAACAATTAAAATGAAAAACCGTAAGCACTCTAATTCCGGGTGGAAGGACGACGGTCGGAGGACCTCTCGCTCCAAAGGGGTTTCGCCGCCATCCGCACGAGCGAGCAAAATGGTTCGAAAACAAATTTGTCGATCTAATTAAAAGCTAAATTGTGACCATTAAAGGGGGGTGCACAACGCCACTGTCTTTGTAGGGAGAGAAAAATTACAAACCATACTTTACGAACAAATTTTACGATTCAACAGAGTTAGGATCAAGGAACCTTTTATAATAAAATAACAAAACAAATTCTTATTAAGATACTCATACCCTTTAATTCCACAATTCAAATATATAAATTATAGAATAAACTGTACTATTTCTTGCTGTGCACCATCTGTGACCTTAAGTGGGTCCCATTGCATGGAAAAACATTGAAAAGCATTTAAGTTCGCTCCGCCTTTCAACAAGTTGGCAACCAATGCAATTTACGGCATGGGAGTGGGCGACCGGCCAAGGGGACGCCAGGATGCAAGGGATGCAAGGACATGGCCATTAGTGGGCCAGCAGAGGAATAGAAAAAAGTATGCCAAGCTGACCACCACACTGAACCTGGGCTGAAAAGGGACGGGGACGAGACAGCGTAACTGGGAACTGGAACTGCGAATGCGGACACGGATGTCTGGCAAATGGTAAATTAATTGATGAAGCCAACGTTTAGAAGCGACAGGGACAAACTCTGGGTCTCTGGTTTCCAGGAGCGGTTGCTTAACCCATTTTCAGGAGGGTATCTTAATTATATCTAGTTTATTTATATTCATGAAATGTTTTGAAACCAACATTAGTTCTCCTTTCTGCAAGTCATGATCTCCATACCATCAGAGAGCATGTTAAGGCCCCCTTAGAAATCCTTCCAAGATGCGCCCCTGGGGTCTCCACAAATTGGAGAAATTCGAACTGCAACTGGCATCTCGAAGCGAAAGGGACGGCAATAGCTGAAGAGGAGCGCTGACAAATTGCTGGTAGCAAGATTAATGCCTGCATTATCTTTCCTCATTTGTCGATTGTCAATGCAACTGGGCCGCGTCCACAGCAGAGTAACGAGGGCAACAGCAATAACAACAACAACAGACCGCCCCTGGGGCGTGGCAGTTTACCTTTACCTTTACCTGTCCTGTGCCGCATTGTTCTCTGATTTCCCATTTTCCCTCTCTATCGCTGACATTTTTCAATTTGATGATGCGCCGCAACAACAGCGGCCATGTGGGTGGTGGTCCTCTGCTGCTCCTGCTGCTGTCGTCCTTATTTTCCTCGTTTTCCGACCGCTTTTCTTTTTCTTTTCGCCTTTTTAATGGCAACTGGCGTTGGACAAGGTAATTTCATTTTTATATTAATGACAGTATGTTTGATGCATGTCCCTACATCTGTCCGTCTCGCTTGCTCATGCGTCGCCGCCGTTGTTGTCGCTTAATCACTTAAGACTCTTAAATGCGGAAAAACATTGTGCCATATGGGCCCAGTTAATGGCGAATTGCTCCGGAAAACACGTATGTCGCAGGTTTGTTGAATTTAATTCCGAAAACTGCAAATTTGCCAAACACGCGGAAAAGCAGAAACTTTACGATAATTGGTCGAGCCATCGATAATTCATCGCGTGACTTGGAAATCGATGGCTGCCAGAAAGTTAATTTTGCGTGCGACCAGCTTAAAATGGCTAATTAGGAAATTTGGTGGCCCAAAATAAGTTCACTAATTGGAAATCGCTTTTTTATTTATTAAACAATGTTTTTATTAGCTCAAATATGTGGTGATCTTGCCAATCTTTCGATTATAATCGCTTTGGCCTTAGGCGGATAGTTCATCACTAAGCTTTGTCAACGCTAACCCAAAGTTTTTGGTTTAAGTGCGCGTGAAATCCTTTTTCTTTCGTTTTTTAATAGTGAAAAATTACATTTTAATAACAAAAATTGTTTCAAGTATTAAGAAAACAATTCCTTTTACTAGTTTCCTCATACTTTTCTCTTTAAAATCAAAGTTTGTGAGCTAAATTGATATTTACACGCATAGCGAAAACCTAACCTCAACAGCATGATTGTTTTTGTGCAGTTAGAAATTGAAATATTTACAAGGCATTTGCATTTGTTTGGCATATTTTAATTAAATTATCATAATAACGTCGTCTTCATTGACTTAAAGTACTTTAATACTCTAATATTTGTTTGTTTACCCATAAATAAATGTGAGTGGAAGCTGTCAAAACAGAAGTTTGCATTTGTGTGTGAAAAGACAGGTGAGTCCGGATGGCGTCAAATAATTTCCTTAATTGCGAGCACTTGTTACAATATTCCTGGTTTTCCCTGCAGGTACGTGCAAAATTTCAACAAAATCAAAGATGACGACCGGGTGAGTGAGGAATTTCTATATTTTCCATTGCCATTTCCCCTGCACTTTGCACCTACAACTACACCTACACCTACACTGTTCGTGCAAAAATGTGAATGCCACCAATTAGTAGAGTCCTGCTTCTAAAAACAGAATAGAAAAAACAAGAGCGGGAAAAATGGAAACAATATGTTCAGCTAAGCTCAAACAACTGCAGGCTAAAATCTAAATCCTTGCCGTCGAAAAAGAGAAAAAAAAATGCCATAAAGGAGCAAAAGGGCAGGGATTCTAACATTCCGGATGGGCCTGTTGGTCGTCGAAAAACTAGCGAACTTTGCAGACAGAACAATGCCCTTCGGATTCCGAGTCCGAGAGAGGCGGGAGTGTGCGTGGATGGGGTGGCGGTGTGGAGTGGAATTTTAGGTCTAAATCCGGCAGGGTCATAAAAAGTGCTTATTACATTATCACCTCAAGCGTGGCTGAGCCGGCTGTGGGCAGTGCCACGCCCACGCGCACACACAGCCACTGCCACTGCCACGTCCACAAAACGCAATTCACTCGCCCTCTCTCTGGCCTTTGTGAGTGTCTGTTTTGAGGTCCTTTCAAAGGGTATTATGATTTTTAAGACTATTTGTTGCCGGAAAAGATCTGAAGTTATTGAAAATTTTGAAGAAATCTAGTCTAGAACCATGATCTGTTGGATTAACTCTTGGGTCTCGGAAAGGATTTGTTGGATTGGATCTATTATAATTCATATATGCTGATTATTTTCTACATATTGTCCTTGGAACCTAAATAATTAACGTTTTAACCTTTTCTTCATAATTCTAACAATATTCTAAATAGCGGTATAGGAGTTATCACCCTTATCTTTATTTTAAATTAAACTGTATACCTTCAAAGGTTATTAACTTCTAACTCCCTAAGTTATCTCTTAAGAACTGAGATTTATGTCTATCATCGCTGATCCTTTCACCCCGGAAGAGTATTTTAAAAGTCCAGCTTTCGCACTCAGCTATCCTTTCTTGTTTTTTTTTTTGGGGTCGTGTGTGCGTGTTTCTGGGGGCTTTATTATGGCTATGGCAGCTGCGTTTTTCAATTTTCACTTTTTTAGGCCTCCGGACTCTCACCTGAGCTCGGTGAGCCCTGAGCCTTGAGCCGATTTGTTTCGGTTCGGTTCGGTTTGGTTCAGTTCAGTTCTGTTCGGCTTGGTTCTCGCCGTCGCAGTCACTTATTGGCAAATGTTTCGTAGCTGAAAAGGGGAGCTCTGGGATGAAAAAGGGGCGGCGGCCCTGGTCGGAGGAGCAGAAATGCGAAAAATGTGTAAATTTGCGCCCCCTTTTATTTCTCGCATTTGGCCCGGGCGGATGATGTGTAGCGGCTGATCCGCTTTGGCAGCGCTTCCAGGTTCGAGTTCATTCAATTTGGATTAAGTCGTTCGTGTTGATTAACAAAATTGACTTTTTTGCAGACTTCCTTCGAGAGCTACGAGTTCAACGCAATCGATTTCGATTTGGGGATCGATGGAGCAGGCGCAGCTGTAAACCATTTAGACGGCACTGCCGGAGACGTTTAGTAAATATTCAATCAATTTGGATGGACAATAAATCACCGGGAAATCAAGAGCTTCTCAATTTCGCCCAGGCAGATATGCGTCATAACAATAAAGAATTTTCCCATTTCCCCACTTTCCACTTGCCAATTGCCGTTTGCCGCTTTCCGCTTCCCGTAGATGTGCGGCAAAATAAACAAGACAAGGCGACGGGCCATAATATATCATGGCCCCAAGGCGCTTGACGACACATGAAGATGGAGAGCCGGCTGCGAAGGACACTGATGCGTAATGGCTGCCAAGGGGATGACTTCGATCCGGAGACGGAGAGCTCCGTAGTCTTAACTGCGAATCAATGACATATCGTTACGGCAAATGCGAATACCCGCCGGGCGCAGCAAATGCGGACAAAGCAGATCGGAATAAAATAATAAACAGGATAATAGCATATGTTGGGGAGCCATTACCTGCCGCTAATTGCCGGACAAACTTCGTCTGTCGCCGCCTAAGCTCGCCGCCAATTAAAGCCAAACAAATACGGCCGAAACGCTAGACGCTAAAAGCCCTCGCTGGAGTCCGGAATCCCAAGCCGCACCGAGCGCCAGCCGCAATGTAAGTGCGGCTCATAATTTATTTCGATTACGCCACAGCACGCAATTTGCGCCGGGCACATCCTTTTCGAGCACACGGCCACGCACAGGAAGTGAGATATCCAGGAGCCAGCGAGAGCGGGAGCTGGGAGCGGAGGGAGCATGGGGCAGAGATAAGTGTGCGCATCGCGCAATTTCCGTTTCCGCTTGGCTTGCCCTTATCCAGCGCTGATGCTGCGAAAATCCACTAAGCAACAATTAAATCACAGACTCTCGAGAGCAGCTTTGTGGAGAAATAAGCAGAGAATGCAGGAGAGACAATGAGAGAAGTGGTTACATACAGTGGGGCATCTCCAGAGGGAACCTCTATACGAGTTGAACTAC
The DNA here is from genome assembly GCA_008042575.1 of Drosophila watanabei. Lineage (NCBI taxonomy): Eukaryota > Metazoa > Arthropoda > Insecta > Diptera > Drosophilidae > Drosophila > Drosophila watanabei. The sequence goes on along the minus strand of VNJS01009626.1, from coordinate 23,213 downwards.
TTAATTACCTACACTTTCCTCTTATTTCATCAAGTAAACGCAACATTTATGGAATTATGAGACTCAAAGGCTGAGCGTTTAATTCCAATCAAAGTTCGAATTACAAGAGTTCGACTGTTCCGGTTGAGTGACTCAGAGATATCAATTCGAGGATTGCAAGAGCGAGGCAGAGACAAAGGCTACCTAAAGTGAATCATTTCCGAGCAGGTAACAAAAGGCCGCCATGCATTACCATTAGCTGACTAATCGGCGGGGCCTCCAAGAGTGGCTCTACCTCTACCACTCCAGAGTGGAGACCAGAATCGATTCCGCTTTAAGCGTTTGCTCTTTACGCTTAGAACTTATAAATATTTATGGCGCACATAATGCAGCGTGTTGAGCTCGGCCAATAATTTCTCCGCTTACAGCTCTTTGCGATATCTGGGAGCCAGGATCCTCGGCAATGGTTACGGATATGTGTGTGCGACCGTGTGTGTGTGCGTGCTCCAGATGCAGCGGAGCGAGCATTTTCCACTGAAGGATTTATGCTCGCTGACATGCAACTTAAAAGCAAGGACAACAGATAGCAGCTGAAGGAGGAGGGAAGGCATGCGGCGGGCGGCAAACTTTCCTTATGCGGGATACTTTTCTTGTGCAGTCGGAACAACAATTGGAGAAAAGATGCTGAGCGCAAGGATTAGGCCACAAGGAGAATGGGAATCGCCAGAAAGGAGACCAAATTTATGTGACTTTTGCATGTGGAGGCTGCAGCAAAGCAGCCGCAGCAGCAGCAAGAGCAGGATGTGGCCCGCACTGGCTAGACATTAGTACAATTTCCGGTCCAGGCCACAAAATATTCAATAATATATTAAAGATATAGCCACCAAACCGAAAGAGATATCATCCGGAGGCCAAAGCGGAGGCTGGGGGAGATCGAATGCAGGCACCCTGGCAGGCAGGCAGGCAGGCAGGCACGAATTCGACAACTCAACTGAAGCGTAGCAGGCAGGATAAATCTAAATAAGACGTGCTCGAGTCTGGTCCCTCCTCTACTTGCTCTTCTCAGCAAAACCAGAACCAGAAGTACATAGTAGCAGCAGCAGCATCCAGAGAATTTGTGCAATGAAGTGCAAGTGAACTTAAAGCGACTAAAGATAGCCCCAGCTACCTGACCGCACGAGAGATGAGCGCGTGAGAGGAGCCAGTTGGATGCATAAAGGAATACCGGACACGAATTCAAAGAGTTGTTGAAGAGTATTGAGCTTTATATAGTATAATTTTAAAAGCTTAAAAAGGATATACAATCTTTAAGAAATACTTAAACTCAAACTAAATTTGTTACATTTTAGATAACTCAAATACTATAAGGAACCCCAGAAGTAAAACTCACGAGAGCATACGCTCTGGGAGTGGCTTAAAACAAAACGGAAGCGCCACTCGATTCCCTGGAGCGGAAGAGGATGTGGAAACCGACGAGTCGGCCACGTTTATGGAAGGAACTGCAGCAGGGCGGAGGACTGCAGACTGGAGGGGACTGTTCAATAAATTTCAACACTCTTAAATTGGCAATGCGATGCAGTGGCATGCATTCCATATACCCATATCCACATCCATGGACATGGGCCAGTCCAGGAGTCGTACGTTAAAGCGGTGCCTCCGGTAAAATTGATAATCAATCAAATGCGGCGCTGACGCGGCCAGGCACTTAATCACTGTCTGGTTATCCTTTTTGTTTCGCTGGCTTAACTTTTATCAATTACGCCTTTTTGCGACTGACAGAGATGAATCACGGGAAATCAGCATTGCATTGCACCGAGCACCAAGCACCAAGCACCGAGAGATATTTGCTCCGCGCGGCCTGCTCTTTATTAATTCAATTAACGCCGCCGCTCTGGCAATTGGTGTGGAATTAGCCATCGGGCTGAAGTCAAAAGCCGGTGGATCAGGTGCGGCTTGTGTCCATAATCAGCAAGCAGTCAGTCAGTCTTGCGGGAAAACCGCAAGGCAAATTGAGAACAACAATTGTAAGTTTCCTGGCAAGTGAGCAAATGCAGTTTTCATGTCAAGAACGAACTAGTCAGCCGTCAGTCGAGTCAGTCAGCCAGTCGTAGTGGCTCTTGAGCCATTGTGCAATTAATAAAATGTCCGAGTGAATTGAGAGCAACCACAACCGGAGATGTCTTGAAGCCTCCCCCCTTACTGGACCCTCTCCGGTCTGTTGACATGTGGTTGGGTGGAGAAAAGTGCAAGTTCAATCAGCAGCAGTCTACAATCGACAATCGAGAGTCGAGACCACAGCTGGGTGTGCCTTCTCCTCTGCCAGATTCAATTACACAAAAGCCCAAAATCAAAGCAAACGAAATTTGCCTCCATAATTGGGCTCGCATAAATCAGAAACAGACGTGGCGTACTCAAGGCTCTGAGGGCTAACACGTAACCAGTCGATATCCAAGCTAAGCAACGGGGGTGGCAAGGTTAGAGATGCACTAATATACCCACAAGTGAGGGTGGAACGGGGTGCGAATTATGAAATTTTGCATAGTTTGGGGCAAAGACAAAGACAAACACGGGCACCAACACAAAGGCTGCCCCCAGACAGGAGTCAAATAATTAATGGCCAACCCGGGAAGGCAAACAAACAAGCTTAAAACGAGCAAAAACACAGCCGAAACTGAACCGAAACGAAGCGTAGCTGGCAGAAAAAAACTTTGGAAAGGAGTAGGTCCACTTGAGAGTGAAGTTTCAAATGCACTGTCTTTGTCAATTGGGGTTTAGGGGATATTTTTAAACTAAAAATTTAAATATTTAAAAAATTTCACAAAGAAAGAGATATATCTAAAACGTATCTTGGATAAAGGAGCATTTATATACTTGAAACGAAACCCTTTTATAAAGTAATCATACCTTCAGCAAGGGCATCGAAAAAAAACCCGCCAAGCTGATTTGCATGAACAAAGCGCGGAGTTCAGTGGGAGAAGCACCAGTGCCAGAATGGCGGAGGATCATGTGTGTGGTACTGGCGGCTACGTCGGTTGCCTTGGATGCCGTCAGTAGCTTGTTATGCATACTGTCCTCTCCAGAGCTCTTGCTGGGCCACGCCCCCTGCCTGAGTTTGTCTAGACTTTAAGTTGGCTAATAGCCGACACTGATGCTTTTATTTTCGGTTTCCCTTTTCTTTTTTTTAGCCTTGATGCAGGGCGTATGGACCGAGCGAGCAGCTCTTTGGCCAGCCAGAAAGCCAGAAATTTGTAGTAAACCGAATTTGCGCTCTTGTATTACTTATTTGGTCCATTATTTGTCCAGAGCATGGCTTTCGCTTTTATTTGACTTTGGCCTTTTGTGCGACGCTTTTTGTGGCCCAAAACGAACTCGGTACTTGATAATGAAATACAAACGTGGCTTCTGCGGACGGAGGGAGTGGGTGAAAATCCGTGGGCATAAAGCTTATAACACACACAGTACGCAGGACACAGGACACATCAGCCATCAGCGGAAGCAACAGGAAAAGGACTTCATTCGAGAACCAAACCGAAACTCGCACCGAGAAATCATAAATTAATCCGATTTAAGCAGCTCAGTAGCTTATTTTTATGCCCGCCTCCCCACAAAAAACCTCCCAAACCCTGGAGCTTTTGTTATTTGACGGAAGCGGAGTCTTATTCCTGCCCATGTCATGTGTTGCATCTTGATGAGCCGAGCTACTGCTGCGGCAGCATTTAAAGAGCACCAATTTGTTTGGCTGTGGCTCAAGGGTGAAGAGCGCCAGGGCAGGGCGGTGACATGATTGGATGCTGACGATGACTGAGATGACGATTTGTTGTCAAGGTAGGAGAGTCCTCGAGCCGGGCTGAGTGCCGGAGTTCAGTTGAGTTCGTTGGGGTTTAGTTCCGCTGCAGAGCATAAGAGCGGAGCTTGTGTCCTGGCAACCAAGGAGCTCAGCAGGTGCACAAAGAGAAATTATTACCGATCTCTTTATATGAAAGTAATTTTTTCACCTTATTATTATTATGAGAAAAAGGGTTTAACCAAATGAGGAGGCTTTAATATGTGACGTTTACTATGACTTGCATCGATTATTTTATTTCTAAGGAGCTGCTAAGCGCTTTCTCTCCGTGTGGCTCATTACGAGCAAAGTTTTTACGCAGTATCCTGCGAAGGAAGATGCGGCTTAAGTGCGCCATTCGAAATTCAATTGGGCTTGAAGTGTTCGAAAGGCAAAAGGCAGTCAGCCAGTCAGTCAGCCAGCCAGGAGATGTCGCACTGCCGGCGGGCAGGCAGAGATCACTCATCTCTCAGGTCGGACTGGTGGATTTGCAGACGGAAAAAAAAGCTCCAGTGGCTAACGAAAACGATGGGGATTTGTCCGGCTTTGTTTTTCGTTGCGTAATCCATAAATATTTCCATTTCAAATTGCACAAATTGCGTTATGCATGCTCTGTGATTTTCGCATAAATTCCAAACACAAATTTGGTCCGACAGTTTTTCACCCCCATTAAATGCTGGGTCTAGTCTGGCTGGCTGGCTGGCTGGTCCTCCTGTTGCACTTTTGGGCCAACAATGTTGTTTAGTGGCCAAAATGACAGGGACAGGGACGAGGGGAGCGTGCTAATTGGCAGAAGCGCTTTAGTTTATCCGATTTTAAATTAATCGAAATGGCTCAATTCCATAATAATCCGCATTCAGTTCTCCGTGTTTTATTTTGTTGTGTGTTTTTTGTTTGTTTTGTTTTTAAATAGCTCAGTGCAGCGCAGCTCAGAAATGCCGCATAGCATTGACACAAAAATCCACAGCTGTTTAAATAGAAATTGCGCATTTAGCGCTGGCCACGCCCACAGCCAACCGCCGCCCACAGTCCCCTCAAAAAGCCAAAAACAAACAGAGAAAAAGCTCGCACAGAATTTGTGTTATTTCGGAGCGAACAGAAATATTTACAGATTGTCTGTGTTTTTTTGGAGGGGTGCGCTGAGACTGAGACTATGAGAACATGAGAATGAGAGCAGGCGACATTACCGAATCTAAATCAATTATTTGGAATTATTTCGGCAATAGCTTCATTCAAGGCAATTCTCTTTACGAGCCTCATAATATACGTTCTCCCGACTTTCGACTTCTGATTAGACTCGCACTCAAACAAAGGTTCTTATCGCAGCGAGCTTGAGTCATAAACGAAATTGTTGTGGCTCCCGTCAGTTGTGCTCTGGATCGGGCTTCTATATATGATTCACAGTGCACTATACTCTCATAATGTCACAGGAATTTCAAGGCCTCTGAGGGAAGAGAGACTGTGATTAACTAAAAAAAAGTTAGCTCATGTTTACGCGATTCGTGGGAAATGTTTGTGTTTTCGCTGACGATATTATCAGCAATTAGATTAGATAGAAAATGGTACAGTTCTGGTGAATATATATACATAGTGAAACAGAAACTGCATCCATTAAATGGCCATTAATTAGTTACAGCCTTACACTCATGGTGCGCACTGCACTGTCAATATGAAAACCACGTAGGATATATGTATGTACATTTATTCCTTCGACGTTTTCGCGCCGCAAGTGCTCATAAAGTTGTCAAAATGATTTAGCAAAAATTTGCTGTTGCGTGTCGCCACAAATGTAAAATGTTTCGAGATCTGTTATGAATGTTTAACAAATTTTTAGTTGGGTTTTCAGTCCGTCTATCTGTCTGTTCACTTGTGTGGGTTTGTGTGGCTGTGTCTGTTCGCATTAATATTGCGAGAGGAAATTTGTTGAAAATTGGGAAAAATACGGTTTTATTTGCTTTTGGGTAACGTGCGCAAAAATCGCACGGAAACGACGACCACAAAAAGTGAAACTTATATCCACGGATTTATTTTTAACAAACAAAAAACAAAATATAGAAATATATAGAAATAATATAGAAAAAAGCGCGAGAGCACTTAAACACATAAATAAATTAACTGCCCAACTAATATTCGCTTTTCATGTTTAATTTCCATTTTTGGCCGCGGCGAGAGTGTTTTCCAAACATATTCCATTTGTTGTCAATCGAATTAAACGGTGATTTTTCTGCCACTTTCTGCCGTAGCTTAAATTACTATATAGTTTGGGGTAGATTGTTCACTTACCTTCTGCACCAGCAGGGGCTGGGCAAAGTCCGTGCCACCCTGCAGGCGGAATCCCCAGGGCTGGGCATCGAAACGTGACAATTTCACTTGCAGCAGCTGTGGTTGGGCCATCTTCTTTTAGCGCAGACTGTAAGAAATCAGAGCGGAGCAGAGGTCGTCGGTTAGTTATGCTTGCTATCACGTAGGCGCCTAATTAATGAAATCAAAACCCCGCCGACGCACAGGGAACCCGACCGAGCAGTGAGAGAGAAAATACAGAAAACAACGGAGACAGACAGACGACCGGGATTGCTCCTTTTTGGGCCACTAATAAAGACATTATTCAGGCATGTCCAGGCTAATCCTGCCAGCAGTCGGAAGGCTCACATCCACATTCTTCATTTCGCCCATTCATGGCCCAAAAACTCCACCCACTTTCCACTTTTCGGTTGCCAGCTGCAGCTGCATGCGGAAAAGCTGCTGCTGCTGCTGCGTCGTTTTGTGTGCCAAACTGAGCCAACATATTCGGCTGACTGAATGCAGCAGGCAGCCAGAAAAGTGCAATAAAGGGATATCCTGTAAGCCTTGTAGAAGGGAATGCATAGAGCGTTTAAAGAAAAAGAATGAAGAAAAGAGATCAACTAGAAGGATATCCTCTAAATCTTATGATTGATTTAAGGGTATAAAAAAGCAGCGGAGACTTTTAGTTATAACTGAAGAAGAGGTACTGGGTAGCCCTGGTATTTCCTTTAGTTTTTCTATTCTTAAACATAATACTAACAGATCTATAAATAGGCTTGACCCAGAGATCTTTACATATTTGACTTTGAACATGATTCAATTTATGAAAAATATGTAAAACTTATATAGAAACAAATTTCAGATACAGTTTTTATGAATTAACATTAACTTTACTCAAAGTTTCTTCAACTTGAAACATATTCTCTATTAAAATCTGTTAAGATTATAAAACAGAAATGAAAAAAAAAGAAACCTATATCTTTGATCTGAAACCAGAATCCAGGACTACCCCATTTAGCTGGTTTTTTGAAGGTATCTCGACATAAAACGAGTTAAACTTTGTTAGATATCGCCTTTTTTGCTCGCACACACACACACTCACAGCCCGAGAATAGGACTAGGACTGCGAAAGACCTTGCTGCAACGCATCCAGACCATCCTTCCCATTCCCGCCTTGGTGGCCACAGTGAGTGCTGTAAGTAAGCGCACCCCAAAACGGCACATGGAGCCGTGTGTTGTAAGTGTGGCTTACACGGGTTCCCGTCTTTCTTCACCTCGGTGCCATCTGCTCCTCCTGCTGTCCATGTCTCCATGTCCTGCCTCACTTTTTTCCCGTCATAGCTTTGTAATTTGTCCGTACGTACGAACGTACGTTCGTTGGTGAAGGGGGAGGGAAAAAGGGGTCAGGGGAAAATGGAAAAGTGGGCGGTACATGGGTGTCTGTTGATTTAGTTTGCTGCATAACAATTTTGCTGAGTGTTGTGTTTTTTATTAGCAAAGACACATTTGCTCCATGCTCCCAGTCTCTCTCTCTCTATTTCTCTCTCCCTGCACAGGAGACACTCAAAGTGGAAGTAACTACATTAAGCTATTAAAACGACAGCAGCTGCCAAGCTGGGCGGAGGAGGATTGGGTGGAAGAGAGAGAGGGGGCCTGAATTCCAGGGCAGGAGCCGGGGATATCCGCACACATATGGAAAAGAGACATTTTAGCACACACAGCAGTTTAATTAACGTTAAGTGCGGGTGGTAATGGCTCCATCTCGAGTCCAGGTCTCGGCTCGGGCTCGGGCTTGGGCTCCACGTTTCCGGCTCGAATTCCTGCCAAGAACCGGAACACGGCGCACGGAACACGGAGCACGGATCCGGGAGGGGCACAGGCCGTAACACGTTGACGGCATTTGCATGTAAATACTTTGTACGCCATGAAGTTGGGCCATTAGACGCCCCGGCAAACCAACTGCACATGCACGGGAATAATTTAATTAAAATATTAAATAAATGCGGAGTGGATCGGAGGCGGCAGCGGCAGCGGCTGAAGCGGAGGCGGAGGTGAACCCTTCCACGGATACGGATTTTCAAAGTGCCAGACTGAAAGGGACTAAAAAGCGCAACAACACGAAAGTGCAAACACGAACGCCTCCTGCCCCGCCGCTCTCCGGCATGGAAGTTCTCGTCCTGGGCTATAAAGGAGTCGTTTGCAGTCCTGGCTAATTACTGGCTCAAATGCTCTTGCCAGAAGGATGCTCTGCGGCTGACAAAATGTCATCGGCGATTTAACACACTGGGAGATATGTACAGGTGTGTGTGCCATGAGGAGGTTTTCGGGGTATCTTTTTTTCAAATAAGAATTCTTAGCATTATATTTGGAATAACCCTTTCTAAGAGAGCTAAATTTTTGTATAAAATTTAATGAATTAAAAGGTGAACATTAGGGTTAAAGAAACAATGCTGAAATGTCTTTGTACACTGTATAATGATTTCACTTAGAACCACTTTAAGTTAGTTAAAGAATTTATAACCAAAGAAACAAAATTCTGTTTGTGAGAAAAAAAACTGTTTAAAAATCCATTAGATAAGCTGTTGAACTTTTAACTTTGTTTTATTTCGAAAACTAAATAAGAAAGAAATTTGTACGACTTTTCCACAGAGCACATATTGCTTTAATGCTTCGCCTCAGTATCTACAGATTGTATTCAATTACAAGTTCCTCTAATATGTCAAAGAAATAAATCCAGATGTCTGATAAACCTACTCACTCTCTGCTCCCTTTCGTCACCGGAAAAGGCCACCTAATAAATGGAGAACATTTTCTTGTCCCCGGATTAAGACGGCTTCTCCTTTTGCCGCATCTTGCTAACAAACCCTTGCCGCACTTATTCCGCCTGCGGGACTGACCCACTTTTCATCCCGCTCCGACTCCCAAGTCGGCCTTGGGCAAACTGCGGAGCAAACTTTCCATATGCAAGGCAGTTTGTAAACAAATTATTTGATCCTCAAACAGGCAAGTTGCTCCGGCAACTTATCAACTTGACGCCGCACAAACAGCTCGGGCAGGCCGACCGGCAACAAATCCAAACTTGGTCAACCATGTATCATTAACAAAGTTGTCCAGTTGGCAATCCCATTGCAGCTTTATGACTAATAACCAAATGCCACAAGGGGCTGGGGCACAGGCAGGGGACACGTACCAGCGTAGTCCGTTTCCGGGTACAGTAAGCCATCGATACAAGGGGCCACACACAAAGGCAGTGTCAGAGAACGAGTTATCGCTAATAACTTTTACACACACAATTGGCAAATTACAATTTATTTATGTGTGTTTCCCCACTATCCCCTTGGGACCTCACCCGAAACTCCAAACTGCATACTGCAGTTTGCATTTGATTCAGGGTGAGAGCAACAAATCAATTTGCATGCGGTAATTCCAAAGATTTATTGCCAACATTTTTCGGTGTGAGGGAGGGCGTGGCGTTTCTGGCATGCAAAAACTGAAAACTGAAAAATCGCTGAGACCGAAATTCGTATAAAAGTTGGCGCGTAGGGAAAATTGTAAGCCGATTTCCTGTCACCGTTATGGAAATGGCAGCCGCTCATGAGTTGCCATTACCAACGGAGGAATCAAATTGATTTCGGCTCACACACATACGCACACATTGTCATTAGCAGTTGGCCCCCGCCAAAAAGCCGGAATAATAACAGAGAGAGGCTACAGAACAGACAAAGGAAAAAACTGCGAAACCGAAACCAAACTGAAACCATCAGCAGTCAAAGTCCATGATGATGATGATGATGGTGATGGCGAAGCTACTGCCTGCCACTGATGATGTCATGGCGGTGATAGCGAAGGGGAAAAAAAAGAGTTTTGGGGTCGCCAATTCGATTTGGCCATTTCGCACGGTGCTTTACTATGGAAAAAGTAAGGTCTCAATAGAAGTTCTTAACTAAAAAGTTTCCTAACAAAATGGTTTACTTTTTGCTGACTTAAAGTCTTTAGTCGTTTGGTTTAATCCACATTTTGTATCCCATTTTCATTGTGGTTGGTTCCAAAATTCGTAATTGGGAATTTTTAGAGAATTAATTTCCGTTTAGGTAAAATGGAGTTTTCTAACAAGAATATTTATAGATGCTTCTAAACTAAAAAATAAATTAATCCAGATAAATCGAGTTATATTAATATTCCCTTTAGTAGAATTTTAATTATAATTTATAATAAAATATATATATAATAATATATATATTTTTTGGTTTTTAACAATTAAATTTTAATATTAAAATTAAAAAAATATTTTAACACAATATTTCCTTATTTTAAAACCCTAAATTCCAGATATCATCTCTCCATACTATGCATCCCCTCATCGAAATTAGAATCACTTTCGAAACACAATCCAAAGCAGTGTTTATTCCGAAGTATCTGTTTATCGAATCGAACAGCTTCGCTCTGTAATGAGCCAACTAATTACGTGCTGCAGACTCCAAACAAATCGGGCATTAGGCAAACATGGTGCATTTGGTTAGCTGGCCATTTCAACACATTAATAAACTGCATAAGGGAACAGCTCATTAAAAGCCACTCGAGTGAGGCAGCAACAGCAACAGCAACAACAACAGCAACAGCTTTTCCATTTCCCAAGCAGCATTTCCCATTTGGCTGCCTGCTGTCAAGTGGTCGAGCCCCAAGAAAACTACTTCAAAGATGTGGTGGCTGCTGCTGCTGCTGCTGCGGCTTGGGCTGCTTCTGCTGCTGATGTGCCCGGCTCTTTGGGCCAAACAAAAGTGAAGCCGGAGCGACATATTCACCCACTAACTGGCAGAAGTTGGAATTAGGAGTGGAAAAACGCAGACTCGACTGCCGGGAATAACAAGCCATGCAAATGCCGCACAAACACAGCACATCGCACATCTCGCACATCCATATGTGTGGCAAAGTGCTCTGCAGTTTCTCCCGGGGATTCTGGGACTCGGGGATTCGGGTATCCGAAGGCGGAGGGCAGCGCCAAGTAGTGAACGCGTTGATTTCGCATTTATGCAAATTTCACGTACACTTCAAACTGCTCAACGTTTTTTCTTCTTTATTTTTCTTTTCCTTTTTTTTTTTTGTAGCTCCCCCACTTCTTGATTTTTTTTTTCTAGCTTTTTTTCACAGACGCGCTTTTGTTGGCCAGGCCAAAACTAAACTTTTGGCTGCTGCTGAGTGAAACTGAAGTTGCTGCCAGAGCAATGGAGTGGGGAAATCGAGAGGGGCTTGGGAATCGTAGAAATTCTGCCTGGGGGCGAGTGATTTTTGAATACCGTTCAGACAGCTCTAGAGCCGGGTATACGGGATTAGCGTTGCGTGCCAATTGAGGTAACAGCCACGGATCATCGGGCAGTTAAATGGTCACAGCTTTTGGGAAGAAAGTTTATCGGCTAATGGGAAATTATAAACTTTTATACATGTTTTTATTTTGGCAAAATTATAAATGAAAGTTATAAGAGCAATGGAAATACAAAAGTTACGCTTGTTCTCTTCTCTTAAATATTGTATTTAGATTTAACTTGTATATCAAAATCATATGGGAATTAATCACAAATATGAATTTCTGTAGCATGTATTTTCGTTTCGATTTTTCTGTTTACTTTGTTATAAAATGTAAGCAATTACTCAGTGTTTTTATTTTTAATTTTATGTCAATGACACACTTTGCTTTGTGACTGAGTCAGTTATAGCTAATCGTAAAGTTTGTGCACAGATATCCACTGACCTAAAACATAGAAAGAAGTAGTTCAAACTTCTTAAGTCAATGTTACAGTAAATGATAACACAATTAATGTATTTCTTTCTATCAAAATCCTAATTATTAACCAATATATATTAGAAATATTATATTATATCATATAATAGATCCTTAAAGGCTCATAAGATAAAACATTGCATATTTTTAGACACAATTTAAAGAGATTTAATCTCATTTTTTTTTAATTCGAAAGAGATTTGAAATCTTTTCGATTTTCAAATAAATTAAGATTCGGAGTCGCTTAAGGCCTCATATTATTAACAAATGTTAAATTTTCTATATATTTCTAACATATTTTCTCTATGATTGTTCTGGGTTTTCGGATTGTCTTTTATTCAGAATTCTCTGTAATATATTTTCTTGCCAGCATTAAAGGGTATTCCCGAAGCTGATAGTCTCTGAGCTTTTTGCAAGCTTCCTGCCTTGATGCAATGTGACGTGACGTGACGTGACGTCATGTGTGCGCTCGTGCTTGCGGCTAACAGGACATGTTTCGCCCCTCCCCTGAAAGCGCCGCCTGATCGCCCGCTGACGACGACGCTGTTGCTCTTCAGTCTGTCTAATGCAATGCGCGTGCTAAATGGGCGTAACTCAACGGCTCGACGACTCGACTTTTTTCTTTTTCCCTGTTTTCAGTTTTTCCTATTTTTTTTTAAACATTTTTTTCGCGGCGCTTATCAAGCGCTGAAAGCTGAAAAAGTTTTTCACCCATACCAGCACACGTCTGCAACTGTCAGTGCATCAAAACACTTGAGTATTTGAAAAATAAGCAAAAAAAAAAGAAAATAATAAAAGAAGAAAAAAAAATAGATGCCGGGGGAGAAAAAGAAAAACAACAAGGGAAAAGTTTTCTTTTTGTGCTGTGTGTGTGCTTGTATGATATTTTTAATATTTTCGCAATAGGCGAGAAAGAGCGGGAGACAAACAGAGAAGCTGACAAAAGTGACACTTTGCATGCATTCTTGCCGTTTTCTTTTGTGATTATTTTCTTTGCTTTTCAAGAGCGAGAGTGCGAGAAGGGGAGAGAGTGGAGACAGAGAGGAAAATGCAAGTGACATTGAATGTGGCAGCCATGGAAAACCCGCCTAGTTACAAGTGAAAACACAGATGCAGGCACAGCAAAAAAAATGTAGCTCGATATCTATTTGGCATTCGCAGCGTGAAGTAGACCAAAGTGACGGCGGGTGACAACTACAAAATAGATAAATAAATTAAATTGTGCGTCAAGTTATCCCACTGCTAGCATATAGATCTTTAAATAATTATTTAAATGTAAACACACTGGTATTTGTGTCTCGAAATTTCGCTTTATTCCATTCAGAGAGAAATATTTTGAAGCTCTCTCAGAGTGCAATTCAAGAGAAACTCTCTCGTTCGCTATTGCTTGTACTATGCAGGCAATCGGTGAAAGAAAGGGTGGAGTGATGATGGCCTCAAGAGAGTAAAAGCTGCTCTGGCAAGTTGAGAAACATTGACGAAAGATCAAGATCATGCTAAAATTTAATTTAAATATAATAAAGCCTTGAAATTTTACAGAATTATTTTAAAATAATAATAATGTTTTAAAATATGCAATATTTTTCTCTCTGTGCTCCTTACAGGTGCCTTTCAGACTACCCTCATAAGTTCATTACCTCGCTCTATAATCCCTTTAGGCATTCCTTTCATACCCTAAAACTGCAGTGACTGCTACTTTTATTCCATTATACCAAACTCAATATAGACACCGTATATATATGTTTTGTGCATATTTCCGTCCCATTTTTTATCGACAGGTTTTTTCTCAATTGGCAATTTCAAATATTTGCCTGTAATTGCATAAATTTTCACAAATAAAATATGTAAATTCTACCGATACAAACATATAGCATTCCCCAGAGATACACACAGAGAAAGGGGGAGAGAGAAACGGGTCAGTTTATGCGGCAATTTGATTGCTTGTATATGGGAATTATAACTGTGCTATGACTGTGCAAAAATTGATTAATATTTCGCGCATATTTTCTATGAGAAATGTGAAATTCAATGCGAATGCAAATTATAATCAGAGATAGTTGGCCCGACGGATACAGTATGCCGAAAATGCAATTTCAATGCGCACACCTATTTTCATCAGATCGCAGGAATTTCGGGCATCCGCTCACCCAAGTGAATCAACATGGCCACCGGCATGCGGTTGGGGTAAATATTTATTAAGTTGTGTGTCAAAATAAAACCGCATATAAGGCCGAAGCTAAAGAGACGTATGCAGATGCAGATACAGATACGTAAAGCCAAAAAGATACGAGCTTAATCTCACAGTTTTTTTCAGCGCCAGTTTCGATGGCGATAAGTAAACCCAATGAATATGGGTAAATCTGTGGGAAAAGGGATAAATAATTGCACTATTTGCCAGGGCAAAATGTAATTAAATATAATAGAAAACAATCAGAAAACCAAATCCCATAAATTAAACTCTATGCACAAAGCACTCTCGGCTTTGCCGATTAAACAAATAGCCACAAAAAAAAAAGAAGAGTGTTATGTTTTGTAGTGCTAAAAAAAGTGCCTGGGAAATAATACAATTTTAAATCTGTCACTGGAATAGTTAATGCCATATTAGTTGTTCTGAGCTAATAAAGCGTAATTATCAACGCATTTATTTAATTAGCCGCACAAAGTGCGCAAAACAAAGCCCCTCAATCAGTCGTCGTCCCCCTGCCCTTCGCTACATTTCTACAAATTGTGTGGCATTTATAATGACAATTTAATAGGCCCGTCAATCTGCAGCTGCTGTTTGTGCGCTAATTTAATATAATCCCCCCTAAATAGGGGCCTGTCTAAGTGGAAACTCCAAAAGGCTTTAAGTCAGAGCAGTGGTCGGTCGTAAAGTATATATTTTAAGGATTGCTGTTCTAGGGCCTCACGTGGTCCCATTCATGGTGCTCACACATATGCATATATATATATTCAATCGAGCGAACTCATTATGCAGTCAACGAGATTATCGGCCGGAGACAGACGGACTGCGAATGGATTTGCCATTTGATTTAACAATAATGAACAAAATGCAATTAATTGAAAACTATTTTCATGCTGTCTCTGCTCTGTTTTTTCTTGTTTGTAATTACCTTTTGTGCATAATTGGTAGGCTTTAATGGGTTAACAAAATGCGATTAACCGAAATGCAATTGCGAAATGCAAATTTGTCGCACGAATGGAATGGTTTATATCCCTCCCTAGTCTCGGTCCCTGGGGTTAATGACAGGCGGCAGATAAAATCGGAAGGTACAGAGAGAGGCTTGCCCCATAACTCTCCATCAAAAATGTGGGGGCCTCCAGGAGCGATGCTCCTCCACTTGTTGCCTGCTCCTGTCCCCTGTCCTGTGACAGTTTACAAAGTGCTGCAATTAAGGCTGACAAAGTGCCCGGCTCCTGTGCGCCAAAAGAGAGCGAACATTGTGAGAACACTCGAATGAATTTGTTAAGACATTTTCCGCCCCCCTTGTATCTCGCATCCCGTATCTGTTGGATACGAATTAATCAAAGACTAAGTTAAATGCCAGGCATTTGCATTTCAGGCCGTTTCAACAAACAATTTGTCAGCCTTCGTAATGGACAGAGGCAAGTGTCACATTCGGATGTCTGTTAAAAATACATATTTCCCCCACACAACTGAGCGCCGGGGAAACTATTTCGGTATTATGTTTTGCCTCATTTTCCTGCACAGAAAAATAATATCAATGAAATATAATGGATATTATCTTGAAACATAAGAGAATTTCCTTGAATATTTCAAGTTTTAATAGTAGTAGATACCAAGAAATCCTCTAAGACGGTAACCTTCCCTTAAGATGCCATTTTCTTTTCAGTGTCTCTAGTAATTGGAGCTGCATTGGCCAGCCAGGGGTTAAGGCTAAGTAATTCTCATTGAGATGCCGCCCTCAGTTTCGCTTTCGCCAATCACATTTTTGATATTTGTGTGACTTTGGCATTGACGTCTGCAGGGGCTGTCGATCGAAATAGACTTGGCCGCATAAATACCGCTCGCATAAATATCTCTCGGTGGGCGGAAGGCCAGGCAAGGCGTTTTGGGCCATTTTTGTTGTCTTTTTTTTCCAAGGAAATGCTCTCGGATCGGAATGTCTTTTAAATTCCCAATCGCCCGTTTAAATGCTGGCAAATGTCGGGCAATTAATTCTCAAAAAAGAAAAAAAAAAACCGAGAGAAAAAAGAGATGCACGTAATGCTGTTGTGATTTATGAGCGCGCGCCGCATGAAATTTTATAATTTGTTCAACGTAACGTGCATGGCCAAAATAAATATTTTCCGTTCGTTAAATTCATAAACAAAGCTCCAGAGGGGGAGGAGAGGAGCGGAGCTGGCCCGGGATGATGCGGGCTTCCCCACTTAACCCTATCCCATAGTGCCGACTCAATCGCAATCTTTCAATGCGATGCGATACGATGGCGATGGGTTTTTGTGGCTTTGGCCAAGAGGCGATGAAACCGAAAATTGTTTGCCAGTCACGTTTGTGGTGCAGAAAAAAAGAGCAGTGGCAGTGGCTCTAGCTCTGGTTGTGACTGTGGCACTGGAGTCGAGTCAAGTCTGCACTTCTCCGTGGAAGATTTCGCGTCTGTGCTGTGGGCGTTTATTTTGAACGCACTGCGGCGGTTATGTAATTGCGAGGCGTCAGATACGTGATTACTTTTAGTCAAATTGCCGCCGCTCGAATCTTGAATATTGTGTAATTCCCTTGTCCCTCCCTCTCAATACCGCCATCACTTGCCATTTCGTATCGCTGCGAAAGTGTGCCACTAAAAAAATAAATAAATTGTTGGCCAGGCGAAAGTCATAAACTCGTTGAGAGATCCGCCGGCAGAAGTTAAGGTCAGGGTTGCGGATCGAATGGGGTTTTAAGTGGGAGCCATTAAAGTTTACTATGGGAAATTAGCCCCAGAACATAAAGTAACCATTTAAAAATATAGTGTTACTTAATAGCCATAATTTCTGGTATTAAATAAGGAAGTATGTTCACAGATTTTTATGTGAGAAAAATATAGGTTAACTTCTGGGAAACTTAGCTATAAAATATGGAGAGTATAGAAAACTTTTATAAATATTCAAATATTTCTGTAACTTCTCCCAGTTATTAAACTTAACCAAGCATCCCCACACTTGGACGCGAATCCAATTCAAGATCAATTGAAATGTGGTCATCCCTCTTAACTGGCTGTCTATACAGTTCATGCCCCCGAACAGCGCACTTCCCCATCGAAGTCTGTAAAAATGTTCTTGTGCGACACACGAACCCTGAAGACTGATACAAAAAGATACGAGAAACTGCTCGCCTCAGCAAGGGGGCGGCGAAAGAGAACGCAATCTACCATGACAGTTCACGAAGGTTAAATTCTTGAGAAATGATTTTCAGAGAGAGGGAACTGCAAACTGCAAATTGCAAACTGCAAACTGCAAAACTAAAAAAAAGAGAGGGAAGGAAAGGGAAAAAACAGTGCGAATGCGAGAGCGCACTAATTAAAATATACGCAAAGCTGTTTGAAATTTTTAGAGCATGTCTCCCCTGTTCTGGTTCTCCTTAGGCCCCGGATTGTTGCACGAATACGAATCCGAGTCAAGTGAAGTCAAAGCCATGAAATATTGTCACGCACCCCAGGAACGGAATCCGAATAGGATGTGAACGAGAAGTGCCATTCTAATGAGCTCTGCAACATTTCCTCGACGGCCTTAATTTACGATCTCTCGGTGGAGGAAGAAACTGCAAGTATTTAAGATGCACGGAGAGAAAAATGGCCAAGAAAGACGAGATGAAATTGGGTGTTTTCAAGAAGAATATAATTTTACAAATAGTATTCTTTAGGAGTTTCATTATTTAAATAACTTCCCTTTGAAGTCTCAAACTAATGCCCAGCATATTATTATTGAAATTCGAATAAGATCCGCATTGAGTAGCCTTGTTTGTTTATTCATTCTAACTTTAATCCTCTACTTGAAGTGTATGACAATCACAAAGCTGACGTCTTATAGCAAATATTATTGTTTTTTTCCAAGTGTTTGCTCTGCTTAGTTGGGTAATTAATTTCGCCTCTGGGATAGATAAACCGCAGTGTAAACAAAGACATTTCATTCATCGAAAAACTGGCCATTAGCTCAGCCAAGTTTATAGAACCAAAATCTTATCGCGGACTGATTCATGGGTGTTGTGTGCTCGCCTCACAGATTGATTCGCTTGAAGTTTCGATTGCTTTACAGCTATTATTGGGAGGTGACCAGCCGTAACTTGACCGGAAGATAAGGACGGTGAATGATTAATAGTCGAAGGTTCAGCAACCTCCCTCCCAACTAATGGATAATCGGGGAAGAACGACGGGAGCGGCGGGTATCAACAAGTTTTTGGCCATGGCTAAATTACATCACAGCCGGACTGCTGGTGGTCGGTCGACCTGCTGGTGGATGGGAAATGGCAAATGGCAAATGGACATGGAAGTGGAGAGCAACCACTGCGTATACGCAATGCCAGAGACGGAGAGAGAGTACATTCTGGCTGAAAATAGATCAAGCGAAAAGGAAAACCGAAGAGCAGCCACGAAAATCGCAATTGCCGAGACAGCAACAGCAGGAAAGGCAGTTTTCCCACTCGCCGACCTAGAGAGCTACCTTCATTCATATGCGATATGGTGACTATATCTCAAATCAAATCGTTTCAAAATGCCTCAGAAACCGTGGCGCCAAAAACCGCGGCAATTTGAGCATTTCGAAGGAGACGGAGACGCGGAGCACAGGAGGCGGTTGCACGTCTCTGTGGCGGCCAACATCCGCAACACTTTCGCAATTCTGTGTATCTGTATCTCGCAGATATTGTATCTGCCGACTGGCGACTGGCTTCTGGCGCTGACTGACTGACTGAGCGAGAATATTCGGAAACAAATCCAATCCGCGCAGCCATTTCGTGGCGCTATAAATAAACTCACCTTGAAAAGTTTCTAAAAATTTTCTTTTCGCTTTTTGACTATATAATTTTATTCAATTTCAACGAGCCAAAGATCTACGACGTATATCTGCGCTCTCTGTGTATATCTCTGGCCAAAACTGATATATGCGTCAACTGAATTCCCTGGATCGTTGTTCACTCGCCACGGCGTGCCAAGAAAATTATTTTGCAATTGAATATTTGTTCGTATTTTTTCGGTTTCGTAAGGGACTTTTGCTTGTTGTTGTTAACCTTCACGGAATTCACACGATATATATGGTCAATATAGAGGGGAGGCTATGGTGGGGGATCTCTGATTCATCAGCGATCCTTTGGCTATTGTATAACCTGATATATAGTATGTATGTGCACACGTGCTGGTAACTGGGGTACTGACCGATTTCTTCCGATCGGGTGGCTTTAACTTGGTTTCGTTTCGATTCCGAATCGGTTTTAGATTTAGATTTGGATTTGGATCTGGACTCGTATATTCGGGGCGTTTGCGCTGCACTGGCCAGATGGATCAGTTCTTGGGCGACGTTAACTAAGCGACGATTTTCTCTCAACTAAAGCAAAAACCGAAACACAAAAATTTTATGTGCATTTTGTGCCGTTTTCGAATACAAAAATCTTTTCAACCACATCGCCGTCGCTGCTAGCGTCGGCGTCGCTGCTTTTGGGCCGTGCGAGAGGAGGCTACTATATGGCGGCTATATAGACATTGTCGGTTCTCAATTCCTAAAAGCTACAAAGCTACAAACGCCAGACGACGACGACGGCGGCTGCCAATGTCTGTCTGGCTTTTGTTGCTGCCGCTTTTCTTTTTGTTGTTCCCAGTGCGGTTCGGTTTGGCTCGGGATATATATTTTGTTATTTGGCTAATTGTTTGTATTTTGTTTTCATCGGCAAGCTTTTAACAGCACAGCTAAATGTCGGTGTGCAGGCAAAAGAAAAGTACGTTTCGGTATTGTAATTTGACGTAATTTGATAACTTGGTCGTTGATTATTATGAAATTTTGTTATTTATATTGCACTCTAATAACTTCTGAGTTATATAAGTATTATGACTTATTTCATTTAATTCTTTAGATTATTAATTAAAATGTAGCTCACCTGTTTAAGCAGCTACGATCTTTGACCACAAGTATCTATCTTTTTGCCAAATTTAGATAACAAAGCGTATCTCCAGGAAAATAAGAAAACAAATGTATTTCGCGGAGATGATAAGAAAGAACACTTTAGAGATAACTTTACTTATATTAAAAAGGCCCTAATAGAGAAATTAAAGCTAGATTCTTAGAAGAAATTGTTTTTAATAAGGAACAAAGAAAGCTTACTTTCATAAGCCGAATCTTAAAATGTTACATCACTGCCAAAAATGCTTTAAATTCGATTCGATTTTGAAATAATTGGTAACGTTTATTTTTTTGTAGGACAAGATAGTCTTGGCTTATAAGGCTGATCAAGAATATTTGTGATTTAAAGAGTCGGAAAATTTTTCTGCACTGCTTTAGAAGCTTCGGACTTAAGTGCCAGGTTCTTATATCCAAGAATATAATGTAAACAAAATATTTTAATTTGTATTTAAGTTTCTAAAATATTAAGTCTTGTACCTTATGCCCACGAAACACACTTTCCCCACGTCTCTTTGAAGTTGAGAACAACTGCAGGTGCTTTCGGCTGTTCTTGCTACTCAGTTTCGGCCGTTGGACTATTTCCCGTGATCTGATTTCCCTCTAGGCCCCAACAACAACAACAACAATGGGTGTTCCAAAAGGGGAACAACAACCCCGGGATGTGTCTGTTGTGGAATTCGGGTCACCGAAGATCCTGAGTGCGTGAATCAGCTGAGCCATGATCTATCTTGTCCATTATACGTTTCCCAATAATCGATTAATCATTCCGCCGGGGTCACACATCCCCCGTGTACCCTTTGAGAAGTTGCCTCAGCTTGCGCTGGGCACTTTTAGAGATCGAAGGTCGCTGTAGGACTCTAAAAATTTCAACAATTTCAATTTCGGCCGACCGAAAAGTGAGCCATAAAACATGAATATATTAAAATGTTGCCATGGCACACGCTGCGCTTACAAAAATATACACAAATATATATTTTTTGCGGCTGATGTGCTCAATCAAGCAGCGAGATGAAACGAATCGAATCGAGGCAAACAGTCCACAAAAAATAATGCACGGAAAACATGGCTGACTATGCGGATAAATATGTATAATATAATATAATATTTGGATGTTTTATATAGCGGGCTGGCATAAAAAGCTCAGGCGAGAGTTAAACAAGAATGGCAAACAAGTAAACAAATAATAATAAACTCCTCTCCTCTCGTCCCTCGTCGCGAAAAAAACAATTTCGGCTTTTTAATTAAATCATGTTCAGTGGTAAAAATAGTATTAAAGAATCTGGCGCTGTGCGCCGTTCAATCAAATCACTAAAAACGAGGGGAAAAAAATAAGAACTGAAAGAAACAAGCGCTCACGGTCGGGCGGTTAAGCCGATAAAGGTCTGGAACAACCGCGATATGGGCGTAATTAAGTTTAAAGACCGCATTTCGGCGATCTTACGGTGAGAAGAACGGTTAGTTACACAACCAGCTTGCGGTTAACACTTTTGCTTTTCGGTGCGAATGTGGTTTTATTAAGGGGCTAATTGCTCATATATCTCTCTTCGATTTTCGGGGATGCTGAGTCAACGTTTGGTCCATGATTCACACAGGGCTCGAAACCGGCTCTGGGCCGTTTTCAAAACATTTGTATATATTTTGCGTTTTGCGTCAAGACATTCAACACTTACACTTCACTGGCACTTGCTGGCGGGGCTTAGAGTTCTTGGGGGCTATATATTTCTTTTATTTCGATTGCTTTTAGTTCTTGGTTCTGAATTCTTCGATTCGAATTCTTCGGTTTGAGTTCTTCGTATCTTGTATCTTTCTGCTGAGACAACCGCGCGCGTTCGTTGCGTTCGAGCGAATGAGGGCTGCGATCGCGACGACTTGTTGGATGGAGTCGCACTCGGACGTCGCACACAGATACACACCCACACACTTGCGCCGCTTGCTCTCACTCTTTCTCCCTCTCTCTCTTTCGCGTGCGGCAGCGGGAAAGCAACAGGTAAGCGAACTGCCGAAAGGTGTGCACATGTATCTGTATCTGTATCTGTAGCTGGGTATCTGCCAGTGCCCGAGCATGTGCTGATAAGATAAGCGCGGCGCAGAGAAGCCGAAAGCGCTACGCAAACATAAACAAACACCAGGCTGCGCGGAAACTCCTACGATTTTCCCCGTGGTCGTGGTAATGACCACATAGAGAAACGTGGATCAATAATTTGGCCACGACCGCTGTCCGGCTAATTTGCCGCAAATCGAGCTGTTTTTCTGCTGTGTGCAAAATCTATATTTAGGTTGCATGCCACTGCCACAGCGCTGCGAAACTGGTTCCTCCAGTTTCCTGATAATCTGGGTGACGGCTACACAACAACCCAAAACAACACAACACCCCGATTCTGGCTGGGCAAAAAGCTCCACTCGCCGCGGCCGTCGCTGACTGCGATTTTCCTTTTTAGCGCCAAAATAAAAATCAAAAGGATCTTTAAAGGCGACTTGTTGGAGACTCTTTTTTGTTCAGTTTATGAAAAAATATGTCGAAAGTATATACAATACAAAAAATTGGGCGCCAAAATAACGACAATAATGGTTTAAAGTCGCTCTCTGGAGATTGCAAAAACAAATCATGTGAGTTGAGGCGACGCACTTCAAAATATTTTGCTCGCTCATCAACAAACCACAAATTAATAGTCAAAAAGTTTTTATAGAATGTTAAGAAATGCTATTAAATAGTTATTATATTCTATTGATATATATTCTCAACTTTAAAGCCAAATAACCACAACTCTTTTGGGAAGGGTAACCAAAAACCAAGTGCAGTTCCTCCCAAAAATAAAGCAAAAACCAAAAGCCCAAAGCGATCAAACTGCGCAGTTGGCCAAAACCGGTTGCCGCCTTGCAGATCGCCTGCTGCGGGCCCTTTGCAGTGATATTGACCAAGAGCGCGACGCGATGGCGATGCGGGCCAACAACAGAGCGAGGCGAGAAGAACAAACAGAAACCAAAAGTGCCAGCCCCATGAATTTGGCTAATGCGCGCGAAAGCGGCAATAAATCATTTAGCAACTATTCTGTTTTGTTTTCCTCAGCCCCAATGGCAGCTGGAGCCTGAATCGAGGAACGAGAACAGAAGCCAGGCATCTGGAAAATGTCACGCATGCGTTGTTGGCATGCGCGTAATTGCGTTGAGGATGTGCCGAAAGGATGTCCAGTGCGGCACACTTGGCTTGGCTTTACGTTTTAATGAGCGAGCAAATAGAGAAATTTC
>VNJS01009624.1:0-11006 GCA_008042575.1 Drosophila watanabei | reverse complement strand
GGGAGGAAATAGAAATGGGAAAAAGAGAACAGCAAAAGCAGCAATAACAAAAGCAACGAATCAATGGGCCAAAGTGAAGGCAACGTAGCTAATCGATTCATTTGAAATTCAATACACAAACACGTGGGACACAAAGCCCCGAGCCAGAGTTGGAAAATCAATATGGAAAGCATAAATGGCAACACGCTGGCCAAGTGTCAAGCGGCGGTATGAGCTCTGGCCCAACCCCTCCTCCTCCTCCCCTCTTCTCTTCTCACTTTGTTTGTTAGCTGGGCTGGGCCCACCCCCTCGATTTCTGGGCTGAACTGAAAATGCAATTGCAATGGAAACCGAAAAAGCCGTCAACCACCAGCACCAAACACACACACACACACACACATGCAGTTAGAGCAGAGCTCAAACCCTGCAGAATGTTGACAGACAGTCGGGCAGGGCCAATGGATCGAATAGATATATACAATGGGGGTTCAATTAATAGTTACATAAGTTTAAAAAAATTTAAGAAAAGAAAAATTAGGGATTTCTTTAAAAATATACATTTAATTTGTGTTTTTAATATAGTTATGAAAATAATAAATAACACAGTACAAAATTAGAGTTCTGTATTATCAGAGATCCTTTTTTGTAGACATGACAAAATATAAGAATCATATTTCATTAATTATCTACTCAGAAAAGCTGTCCAGATTTTTATAATAAGTTTTTAGGCAGTTAAATATTTAAGTTTTTGTTTATAAATTAATGAAATCTCTGTTTCTTTTTAGCTTTTAAATTTTCAAACTAATTTAAAATATTTTTGAAATATTTTAAAGGCAGAACAAAATTAATTCGAATAACTAGCTCTTTCATTTCTCACAAAAATATCGATACCGAAAATGTTTATTAATTTTAAACTTATATAATAGATTAAATTAAGCATTTTCTTATATTAATTAATTAAAAAAATATATATAATGCTAGAATTAAATGTATATATAAATATATATTAAATTTGTAATTTTAAAATAGTTACTCAATAATCAAAGGTAGAACAAAATTAATTCGATTACCTAACTGTTTAATTTCTCACAAAAATATCATTAACGAAAATTTGTATTAATTTTTAACCAATTTAAAATATGAACTTAAACATTTTCTTATATTAATTAATTTGAGAAATATATTATTCTAGAAATAAATGCATATAATAAATATATATTAAATTTGTAATTTTAAAAGCAGAACAAACTTATTTCAAATAACTATCTTTTCATTTCTCAAATAAATATCAAAAACGAAACCTTTAATCTCAATTAAAATATGAAATTAAGCATTATTTCATATTAATTAATTTGAGAAATGTAAAATTCTA
Source organism: Drosophila watanabei (assembly GCA_008042575.1). Lineage (NCBI taxonomy): Eukaryota > Metazoa > Arthropoda > Insecta > Diptera > Drosophilidae > Drosophila > Drosophila watanabei. Next base: position 9,655 of record VNJS01009624.1, on the reverse strand, counting down.
GAAATTCATAATAATAAAAATATATATAAAATTTTTAATTATTTTTTAAATATTTTAAAACCCATAAAGTCCTATATTTTGCACCCCATCTATATGCATGCACTCGTAAAATGGTACAATACCTTCTGGTTACCTCTCGCCCTCACTCTCCACCGCTGCCAGTCAGTCGGTCTGCCATTTTCAATTTATTGTTATTATTAATTTTGATGCCGAAAAAGGGATGCCAGGATGCCAAAGGAAAAGGCAAGGGGGTGGAGGGGTGTGCTGCACGAAAGGGAGGTGTACGGGTAGTACATACTGTAGTAGAATCGACTGGCAGTCGACGAGTTTATTTGTGTGAAATTCAAATGTAAATACTTGAGGGTGCTTAAGGGTGTCTTTAGGGGTTTAATGCTCGACTGCTACGCAATTTTTCTCTCTCTTCGCTCTTCGTTCTCCGCTCGAGCATTTTTCGGTTTTGGTTTCGGTTTCGGTTACTGGGATTTCCTCGGTGGTTGGGCCTCCATTGTAACCCTGCTGCAATCCTGCAAACTCTGTCTGTCTTGCCTTCCCTTCAATGCGAATTCAATCGATGCCCGAAAGTGCATGTGGAGAAAGTCTCGGTTCTTTCATCTCAAGGGACAGCAGCGAAGGGGGTTCGGGAGAGGTTGTGTGGGAAATGCTCTGTCTTGTCAGGGAAATGCAGCTGGGAAGGAGCATGTCCTCGAAAAGGGATCTCAGAGGGATTAAGCTGGAGAGGATGTCGGTTTCAAGGTTGAGGGTAGAATGTCAACATGCATTATTACACGATATTTTGTAAGTCAAATATTTGGAGAGATAATTTTTATTGCTTGTTTTTTGGGAATTTAAAGGGATTTAAAAGGGAAAATAAAGTAGTAGTTATGGAATTTCTTTTGATTATATTTATATTTATAATGTTATGATAAATTATAAATAAATATGTAATATGTAATATCTTAAATATAACTCTTTTATTTTATTTGCAATATTTATAGGACTTAAAAAGTATCATTTTATATAAAACTATATATGATTTTCCAGAAATTTCTCCCTGTTTTTAGTTGATTTTAAAGGTAACTCCCCCGTCGAATATCCCAAAACAGAATTTCCCCTTACCCTCTCCGAACCAACTTTCCTTTGTTTCCTGACAATTCCGTTGGCAAAAGACGATGACGACAACAAAAGCCACCGTCAAAGATTAGTCATACGCAGTTGCCCCCGAATGGAGTGGGTGGATTTGTACGGGGGGGATGAGGGTTGAGGGATGCGAGATACGGAATGGAGTCGGGATGACGAGGACAACGACTGCGGGACGCCTGGCGACATTCATTTCAATTGACACGTGCACAATCTGCCCCATTCCCGTCTCTCTCTCTCTCTTTGGCATCGTCTCCATATTCGTTTTCATCTCCCAAAGACAGCGAGCGTAAAAATGTTCCAGAATCGAGAGAAACAAATGCGAGAAGCTGGGATTTTAGGGAACGGAAAAGGAGAGAGGAGAAGGAGAACGGAGATGGAGACTCATGAATATGAAAATGCCTGACAGGAGCTAAGTAGATGTCTTCTCGCACCTTGACAGGGGCGGTGCAGGATCCAGAGGGGACAGAGGATACTGATGGCGTCGGCATTAGCTCAGAATTTCTTGTTTATAAACATTTTTACACAAAAGGAAAAATGTCAGCTTAAAGTGGTAATTATACAAATAAAATTAAGCCTATTTAAGGGGTTGAAAATTGAGGTGTATTGAAATGGGAATATAATATTCAATGTAATAAATAAAGAATAATATTTTTAATAACAATTAAAGTATATAAATAATATTGATACTAAACTTATTAATATTTCTGCTTGGGCTTTATATTTTTTTACCTAAATAAATCATATTTATATTATATTCAAGTTGAGTAATTAGTTTCTAAATAATATTATTGCTACATTATTTAATATTTCTCTTTGAGTTTGCTGTTTATTTAACCTAAATAAATCATTTTTATATCATATTCAAGTTAAAAAATATATGATATTAACATTAATAACAATTAAATGATATTAATACTAAATTATTTAATATTTCTCTCCTGGTTTTATATTTTTCTAACCTAAATAAATCATATTTATGTCACATTCAAGTTAAAAGACATATAATAAAATATTTAATAACGATCAAAGTGTCTAAATTATATTAATACTATTTTATTTAATATTTCTCGTTAATTTTTAATAGTTTTTTAATCTAAATAAATCATATTTACGTCGCATTTAAGTTAAAAAACATATAATAAAATGTTTAATAACGATCAAAGTGTTTAAATTATATTAATACTATTTTATTTAATATTTCTCGTTGGTTATTAATAGTTTTTTAATCTAAATAAATTATTTTTATAATATATTCAAGTTAAAAAATATATAATATTGTGTTTAATTACAGTTAAAGTCTAAACTATATTAATTCTACTTTATTTAATATTTCTCTTTGGATTAAATATTTTTTAACCTAAATAAATTATATTTTTATTATATTCAAGGCAAAAAATATATAATAATATAAGTATATAATAATAATACTAAATTACTTAAATTTTTCTTTAGACTTCATATTTTTTTAACCTAAATAAATCATTTAAAAACTGTAAAAAGAAATTATAGCAATATGAAACCGCATTTATTGTTCATAGAATTTCCGTTGTGCACACGACGCATTTGACATTTTTGTCACCCAAACAAAGCAGCGGGTGGTCAGAAGCACCCTCCCCAAGATCTCTCTTCTCTCTTGGTAGTATTTAAAAATTATATGCCAAATCGAAATTGCATGTTTAACATAAACAGCGACAAAACTAAACGAGGCAAACAACACCAACAGCTGGAGTCAGGGGTATTTCTAATGGCTTTTTTTTTTTCTTTTTTTTTGCTGGAGATCACCCGCTGGGGCATTCAGCAATCTGCTCTTTTGATTCAAACTTCATTCGGAACTCTGTGTTCCCCATATAGTTCAGTTCAGTTCAGTTTTGTTCCTTTTGAGCTTCTAACCCTTAAGTGCTGTGACATTTATTGCCATTTATGAGGCTCGTTTTGGGGGTTACGCGTATGAACCGGGCATCATTGTTGTCCTGCCATCGTTATTTATGGATATATGTATTTAATAAACTCCGCACACACTCACTCACTCAGAGAATTGAAAATTTGTTCATTTGCTATGGTAAATTATATGGTTGAAGAGCAGTACCACTGGGTAGGGGTGTTGTAAAGGGATATCGCCGAGTTTATTGCAACATATTGCAGGGTTGGTCTTAAATTAAAATAAGCCCGGATTAATAATCAAACGATTTGGAATTATGAAATATTACACCCGTTTTAATATTCCATGCGAGTTTGTGCAAATTGAAACTTATTGTGTAATACATATGCGCAAAATTAAGTTAAGCCGGTGGCAACTCTTGAAGAGGGTTTAAGAGGGGTGAATAGGGTTTAAGGAACAGGTTAATACTTTGAAGAATTTTGAATTTTAGCTCATAAAAATATTCATTGGAGTCCTTAATAGGAATTTTTTTCTCTTGAAAAGATTTATTTCAACCTTTAAAGTATTTTTTATGACCTTCTTAATTACTTTTGCAAAGGGGGTTTTTTTAGGTATTCTATCTATTTATTAATACTATTTATGATTTTTATTTATTTCATTTAATGCCTTTTAAGGCTAGTTCCTTAAGTGACACACTTTGCAGCACTTAATGTTCTAATGGTTATTATGTCATCGCTCTCATTCCGCCTTAATCCTCTATATTGATCTTTAATCAAGGCAATTAATTAACATAATGAAATAACTTGCGACTAGCGAAGGGCAAAACTCAGTGTGTCGCCATTCTCCTTGAAGTTGAGTACCTCTTAAATAGATTTATTAAAGTATATAAGACTTAAATATTATAAAAAAGAAGGATAACATAAGATGTTTAAGCTTATTTTATAATAATGAGTAATAATAAATATATACAATAAATGAAAATAATTAATTGCTTTTTATGAATATTACTATATTTTATTGACAAATTTTAATAATTAAACTAATATTCATAAAATTCCTTAAATTACCTTTTTATTATATTTGTGAAATTAGAATTTATAATATAATATATATTAATAAAAATAAATAATAAATGAAATGAATAAGTTGGTTTATTAAAGGAATATTTGTATATTTTATAGACAGCTTCTAATTGAGTATAAAGGTTGTATTAAAAATATAGAAATAAAAGTCCTAAAATGATATGTTTTTTTAATTAAATTTGTGACAATAGAATTATAAAACTTATGAAAGAAAATAATTTATAATTTATTTCTTAATGTATATTCTGCAATAAACTTATGATTTAAAAATTCTTTATTATTTTTATCATTTTATTTATTTAATTCTTAATATATATTCTGCAATAAGCTTATAAACATAACAAACAAACTTCTTCATTATTTGTACTATTATTTATTTATTTCTTAATGTATATTTTGAAATAAGGTTTTGTTTACAAAACGTCTTTATTATTTTTAACATCTTTATTTTATTCTATTTATTTATTTTGTATTTATTCTGTAACCCAAAGGGTATTTCCTTGTCTTAATTGGCTTGAAACTCCTTTAAACATTCCCACTTGTTTTGTTTTTTCGCTGGCTTCTGTCTCAGCCACTTTATGGCCCCACCACCACCTTCACCCCCTCAACCACTCACCCCCTCACCCACTCGGCCACTCCTCAACTGTTTTGTTTATGATTTTGTGCCGTCATTGGATTTTTAATTTGCCTTCCACCCAAAGTTTTGCCTCCTTTCCCGGCGACTGCCAAGTGCAGTTAATTCCGCAATTGCAGTTGTGGGTGACTTGTTGTTGTCGTTGTGGATTGTTTGTCCCCAGAACCCCCCGGAAACCCCTTGCCCCGCCACTTTGGCTGGTGATTTGCATAATTTGTTCTATAATTTATGGCATGCGAAAGCCTTTTCTCCGCCCTACTACTATAACTACAACTACTATGTTATTATTATTATTGTTCCATTGCTGTCACTCAGTCAACGTCTCCGGAGGGAGAGAGCCTCGTCTCGGGCCTGATTGAGATGGCTTAATTAACTAAACGATGCGCCTGGAATTTAATTGGAAATGCCCGGCAAAGGCGGAAGCATTTTTCCAGAGTTTAGTTCTAGTTGTGGAACATTTCCACGGGCAGAGATTCGCCCGCAGAGCAAAACGATCTGCTAATGCCAGATGGCTTTAATTTATTTTGTAAATTATTTCCCATATCAAAAGCTATGAAAATACATGGCTATACTTGTTCTTTTTTTTGTTCATAAACAATTTTGTTTTTGTTGGCCACCCTCGAAAAGAAAATACACAACTTGTTGTTGCTGCTGCTTATGTTATTTGGAATCGAAGGAACATATCTTGAAGCTTGATGGAAATCAAAGTGAAAATTAGAACAAGAAGAGGCCTCAAGTGAACCGAAAACAATAAATAAAGTTTTCTCCTTGGTTTATAATTATAATCATTTCTAAGGAGGGGAAGGAGGAGAAGGAGGTGGAGAGGGATCTGAGGAAAGAAAAATAGCAACATGTTGCAATTGGTTATGGGCTGTGGCAGGCCATTAAAATAATGAATATATGGAGAAGATGGTATTGGAATGTTTAAAAGAATTTTTGGTTAAAAAAAACACATTGAGTTGGTATTATTAACAGGTTTTTAAAGCCAAGAGTAAGTAAAAATAAAGGAAAAATATATTTAGTAATTGAGCCAGTTAAGGATTCTTCCTTTTGGCAAAATAATTAAATAAATACATCATAAATTATTTTTGCTTTAAAATATATTTAAATTTTTTGATATCAAAATTTTATTAGCTTTATTTTTGAAATGTTCTCAAACCTAATCAAATTTTCTTGAAAATTCTTTAACCATTTCAAAGTCCAAAAATTAGTCCTAATTATGGTTAGGACAACTCTCTCTCTCTTTCTCCAGCTCTCGGCTGTCGCGAAAAATATAAAAGACAAAAGTTTCAAAGTTTTCTTGCCTTCTTGAGAGGGTGGGCTCTGGACTCCCCGCTCGATTTCCCTTTGCCACCTCATTATCTTTAACTTTGAACTTTTCCATTTCTCTCAATGAGGAAAAATTCTGCCTGCCACTCCCACCCACTTCTCGCTTTTCTCTCCGTTTTAATTGCGCTGGTCGAGCTAGCGCCAAACGATTCTCGGAATAATTTTCCATTTTGCTGCTGCTTTGGTCTTTTGCTTTTTAATTGAGTACACACAACCGAAAAAGAAGAGAGGACAGGAACAAAAAAAAAAAAAACAAGAAAAAACAAAAAAACAACTAAAATTAAATTATGTGCAAAGAGCCCAGAAATCTTTGTGCCTTTTTTCATTTGAATTTTGGGGAATGGAAGGCAGCCGAAGCAATTATGAAATTATTTATTAAATATTGTGAAATCGCTCAATGCACATGGGCCCATTTGGAACCTTGAAGTGTCGCCGTCGCCGTCGCCGTTGCCGTCTCAGTATCCGTATCTGTATCTGCATCTGTGTTTGTATCTGTATCTGCTTATGGGCATAGATGAAGGGGTCTTTGGGGGGTTTTCTGGGTGCCAGTACACAGGGCAACGCTTGGATTCTAATTGTCGGAGTCGTCGTCGTCGTCGTCGTCGTCAGTCGTCATTCGTCGTCGCTTTTTCATTGGCGTCATCCATGGCTGTCGTCGGGTGTGAGATTTAAGTCAGTTTATCGACAGCATCGTCGCCGATTTTGGTTGCGTATTGTCGTCTATATAGCCACTTTACATGGGAAAAATTTTAGAGTTACTTTGGTGTGAATTTTTATATTACTATACGTACTTGAATGTGTTTAAACTATTTAAGCAAGTCAGTTTTCGTTAGATTTTACAGAAATAATTGTGTTATTATTTCCAAATTTTTTTTTTGTAAATAGTTTAAATAAATATATAAATTTGTCTTTATATAAAGAAAATATTGGAAAATGTATTATTCTATAAATTGAGCCAGTATTCTATTTGCTAAGATATTTTTAGCAAGCAAAACTTAAATAAAAATGAACAATAAATGTTAAATTTCCTTTTATGATATATTCAAATATTTATTTTTAACTCCATTTAAAGTGAAACTATTACTAATAAATAAATAGAAATCTAAAAAATTTATTAATGCAATTATAGCAAATTTATTTCTTTAACTTTTAAAAAAAAGGGAATGTAATAATTTAATGCAAGTAAATTAAAATCTTTACAAAATAAATGTATAAATATTATTTCCAATTTAATTTCTTCGCATAATAATTATATAATATTATTTTCAATTTATTTTTTTTTGAAAAATAAACATATAAATATTTTTAATTTAATTTCCTTATAAAATAAATATATAAATATTATTTCCAATTTAATTTGTTTACAAGATAAATGTATAAATATTATATTCAAATTATTTTTCACAAAATAAATGCTTTAATATTATTTCAAAGATAATATTTTATGCTAAATCAATATAAAAATATTATTTTCAATTTAACTTTTTACAAAAAAATATATAAGTATTATATCTAATTTAATTTTGTATAAAATAAATCTATAAATATTTCCAGTTCAATTTGTTTAAAAATTAAATATATAATTATTATATCCAATTTTATTTGTTTACAAAAAAATAAATGTATAAATTTAACATCCAATTTAATTTTTTACAAAATAAATGTAAGCATTTTCTTTTAAATTTTATTTGTTTGCTAAATAAATATATAAATATTATTTCCGATACAATTTTATACATAATAAATATATAAATATTATTTGCAATATAGTTTTTTAAATTTATTTAAAACCTTTATTATTTATTTTTCAATTAAAAAACCCTTCTGTTTCCTGTGTAAAATCACCAGAAGCCACCCAATCGATGATGATGATCATCATCGGCGCGGATGCCTTTGTTCGTGTTTGTGCGACTCGCGCGTATTTCTTCAATAAATTTTCAGTTTATTCGGTTTATTTATTTACTTATATTTGCTATTGCTCTTTAGCTGCGCCCCACCGCCGCCGCCGCCGCCCCACTTGAGTTCGCATGGCGGTTCAGTTCGGTTCCCTTTCCATTTTGGCTTTTTATGCCTGTGCCTGCGCCTCCTCCGCTTTGCTTTGTTTTCTCGCAGCTTTATGATTATTTTTCTCAGTTTTCACCTCACCCCACCCCCCCTCTCGGAGCCCCAAACCCCCTTTCCGCCAGATCCCAGCCCCCCCTCTAGCGCTCCCCTCACCATCTTCGACTTCGCCTTCATCGTCTCCGTTCGTCGTTCGCCGTAATTGAATTTCAACTTGTTTGCATTGTCGACGATGATGATAATTCGTCGGGGTATTTTGCGTATTGAGATCAGGGCCTCATCAATTAGTAAATTAATTTTATGCTCAGCGCTTTATGAAAATAAAGTTTTGCAGCTAAAATCTGAGGAAAGTGGAATGACGGAGTAGGGAAGCGAGCAGAAAAAGCAGACTTAAGATGGAAAGTTTACTCGGTTGGAAAATCGACTGGAATTTTTGAGATTTATTTCTAGATTTGTTGTAGATTACTTAAGAAATATTTCGTATTCTTATCATTTATAAAAAAAAATTATTTAGAATATAAAGTGTTGGGATTTTTCCTCCAATTTGAGTTAATATATAATGTTCATTTATAGATCAATATTTGGTGAACAAAAAGTATATTCTTCCTTACATTGACACGAAGAGAGAGAGAGTTAAGTGTGGCCAGATACAATTATATGAGCTTCCCGAATCAGTGTAACCAAATTGGTACTTTGGAAAGGCTCTTGATTCGAAAGGTTAATCTTTACATATTTCTTTTAATTCACACAATTGAAAGATATATATTTAAATGTATTTAATTTGCCAAAAATATCTTACTAAATAGATCTAAAAAATTCAATAGTACATAAACCTACAAAATTAATATTATTTCTGTTAATTTCCCATCACACAGTTTATAATAGAAAGTTTAAATATTGCATATTTCAAATAAGATTCATTTCCAACTTGCAAAAAATATGTATTAAATATTATATTTACTCAAAATCTCTTACTAAATAAATTTCTAAAAAACAATAACACATAAATTTACGAACTAAATACTATTTCTGTTATTTTTCTAGAATATAAAGCTTAAGAATAATTTAAAATATTTAAACCATTCATTTCCTTGACAAATATATTTTAAATAATTTATTCACCCAAAATCTCTTTCTAAATAAATCTCAAAAAATCAATAACCAATAAACCTACAAATTAATATTATTTTTTCGTAATTTTCCCACCAGTTCACACAATTTCACCCCCAAATTCATTTGCATTTTTCCCATTTTGTGAATTGTAATGTTCGTAACTATTTTCGTAATTATCCGATTCATTTGTTGCACCATTTGATGTAACAAAATTTCAATTATAATCAGCTTTTTGGTTCTGTTAAAATATGGCATACATTTTCCATGTTTTCACCCGCTCTGGTTTTCCTCGGACCATTTTCATCCCTTTGCAATTATCATATTTGACTTTTTCGCATAAATTTGCGGAATTATCTCACCACAACTATTTTTATTTATTTTAATTATTATTATGGTAGTGTTTCAGCAATTGTATTG
>VNJS01009623.1:0-71979 GCA_008042575.1 Drosophila watanabei | reverse complement strand
GATCCTTTTTTACCAAATTAAACCAATTTGGACTCATCTATCCAAAGGATATTACGCCATTTGGATAGTTACCAGTTCAAGTGGCTTTTGTCGAACTCCAACCTGTCTTTGATATGCATTTTACCAATTAATGGCACCTTCTGTGGACTTCGTGCATTAAAATTTTTGCTCTACAAGTCGTCGGTGTATGATCACATCACTGATCCCGAAGCCTAACCCCGCCTTATTATCCCTAGAGGGTGCAAAAGGATAACCTTTGCTGAAGCGTACTATGCGTCGGTCGTCTAAAATTGCGGTTTTTCGAATTTTTGGACTTTTGTTGTTATTTTATGACATTAGAAACCATATTGGCCAAACATTAAAAAAAATTTTGATTTTCTTAATGTTTTTCCCTACTTTATAAGCCGAATAATGTCTTCCCTTTCTCTATTGGGGCAGTGAGGTCCTTTACCTACTAAAACATTTTTTCTTAGACATTTTTTGTGTAGTAAAGGTGTATTGGCGTATAAACTATAATATCGAACTAAATTAAACTCACTTTTTACAAAATAACAACACATTTCGACATTTTTCGAGGAACGAAACCAAAAACTGCTATTTCAGTGAACAGCCAAAACGGATGCCATTAGTGAAAAAATATCCAGATATCACAAAAATTGAGCTAATCTAACCGAACTTTTTCTGGTTTCTCATCTCTATGTTCCATTTTACAAAAACAATATGCAAGAAATCACCTAACCAAAAGGAATAAGCAAAAAAACGCTTTTAAAGTTGTCCGTCGGTTGCACTGCTATTTCAATGAACACAGCTGTATATATATAGAATCTGCTATCTTTATCAATTGTCCAGAGAGATTTGAGAGATGATTTCATTGATTAAAAGTGAAGTTATTCCGTTTAAAGTGTCCGTATGTTTGTGTTATCGGTACGAAAATGTGCTTCAAGTAATGAGACAACATTAAATTTTGTTTTAAAATTGGTAAAATTTGTATGAAACAAGAAACTTGTGAGGACGTAAATAACGATCAATAAGTGTGTCATCAAAATTCATGATCACCGAAACTGTCCATTAATTAATCAAAAATTAACCGATATCATCATTGAAATTCATGGGAATGGAATTGAACCTTTTTAAAACATCGATTTATCGTTTTTTGACCGAACATTTGAGCTTACAAAAGTTGTGCACGGATTGTGCGCCTCAAAAATTGACTGTCAACCAAAAATTGGTCAGAATCCAACATTCGAAGGACCAAACATCATAATATGTTAAGCATTAACCTCTCCCCGTATTCGTCTGACTTGAATTTACTTTTCGAAAAAAGGATTTGACCATGAAAGGAAAGGCAACGAGCTAAAAGCTGTATTAAAGCAGAAGGAGACAATTTTGAACATATATATATTTTATTTTTTTTTTTTATTTATTTAATTTCGGTTTACTTTGAAACGCAACTTTTTATATAAAGGCAAGTTTGCCAATTTGTGTTGAATATAAAAGAAATAATAGATAGATTATCCCAGACTCGAAGTCAAGCCTTACAGACTGAAGTGGTTCCAGAACAACAGAAAAAACCTTTGCCGATTTTTGAGGTTTCCTTTGACCTTGCATCGACGCTTATAATCCTAACGAATTCTAGTCGAGGTTTGAAGCATCAAGAAAATTGGTAATGGTTAGCAAGTAGCCTGATGAAACGATCGTAGCCACAGCTGCTACTTGTCTTTTGACAAGTTCCTTTTCTTGTTTTTGGCAAAAGTCGCGTAATTGTTTTGATAAAAATCAAAGTCGTCTAGACCTTGGGTCTGAAGAGTTCTTGGAAATTCATCTAGGTTGTTTCCAACAAAATAAAATTTTTAATTATCAATAGATTGATATATGAAAACAAAAGGACACTGCCAATTTCCAATCGCTTTTTTAGGCGGCAATATGATAATTCACACAGTTTTGGTTATTAAATATAATTTACAATTAAAAATTTAATTTATGAATCGAAAATAATATGCTGAATATGAATGTATTTACATTCATTAGTTTCTACCCTTTTTGCTTTCGTAAACGAAATTCGGTGCTTCCGTTTTCACTTTGTGTTATTATAATTAATACTATTTAATTTTTTGTCTAGGAATTTGGTAAATTTCGTTAATGTAGCTAATATTAAATAGCTGTAATATGAACGGTAGGGAAACAAAAGGAAAGAAATATAGTTGCAGGACTCTTTCAGATTTAGCCTCTTAAGTGTTTCTAAAATTGATTTTAATTTAATTAAAATCACAACCATTAAAACGGAAACCAATCAACATTTTTCCAATTGGTAAAAATTAAATTTGATTTTGAAGCACATGATCAGTAATATACTTTAAGATGCTGTATTGATCGTTATAAAAAATTTGCATTGAAGTTAAAGCAATTCACATTTACCCAAAGAATGTACTTTTTAAAGGTGGGTTAAAATATCTAAAAACCTGCCTTCTAGAATTTTTTTTTAAAACCAGTTTCGAGTTCAGTGCTTACAAAATCTTCGAAAAAGGATATTCCAGTCTTCTATAAAAACTGACCCTGGAAATAACGAAGATATGCGTTATTTTCAAGGATCGAAAAAAGAGTTATGTAAAAAAGAGTAAAATAAAAATTACTGCTAAAAAATTAGGCTAGAAATTTGAAAAAAAATAGATATTCCATATTTTTTAGGACTATTCAGATTACTATATAATATTAATTTTCAATTTTCTTTCAGATTGTATTTAAGTTTTCATGTTCAGTTTTTAAAATATAAATTGATAAATAACTGTTATTTTAAATTGTTTATTTTATAAAAAAAAATTAGAGAATAATATTTTTATTTTCAACTAATATTTTAAAAATTTAAAATAACAGTTGCTACTCAACTTTTATATAAAATTTTTAAGATAATTGTAAAACATTTTTTTGTTATTAAAATTGAATAATAAGAATTAATTTCAACGATTTTTATGATTTTTGTTTATAACAGGTTATTTCTAAAAATGTATCCTGAAACATTAATTTTCGACTTAAAAATTATTTTTTAATTTTATCAAAATCGGACGACCTATCATATGTTTGTCTGCCAAGGAAATCATCGGTTAAATATTTAATATTTTGTACGCATAAAAATCTTTTATATCTCTCTTATTTTTCCCTTCCTATTTGACCTAAAGCCAACGATTTTAAACGATTTAATTGCAAACTAAAAGGGTAGCTTTCTTTTTTGTTAATATTCAATTAATTTATATTATTAAAAGATATTACAATTACTGATAAAAACGACACTTGCAGCGTGCATCCAAACGGCGGGCAAGGATCGCAGCTCCTACAAGCCGCTGGAGCAGCTCGATGCCAAGTTGGCGGACATCGAGACGCACAGCACGGGCAGCAGCGGCACTGCCAACAGCAGTCACTCGAGCAGCAGCCACTCCAGCAGCAATCCCCAGTCCCATGCCAGCTGCCAGGAGCAGGCCCTTCTCCCCGACTATCCCGGCGCATCCAGTGAGGCGACGCCAGGACAGGCGTCGGCGGGTGCGGCAGCCACATCGGCGTCAGCGTCAGCGTCGACGGGGGCGACGGCGGCGGCGGCGGCGGGAGGACCTGCCTCCAAGAAATACAAAAGCCAACACAAAAAAGACAGCAGCAGCAGCACGGAGAGTAGCTCGGGAAAAGCCAGCAGCAACAGCAACCACATCGGCAAAGGGGTAAAACTTTTGATCCTTTGAAACTCACAGAAAAATAAACAACAAATGGGAAAGTATTAAATGTTTTACGTATTTACTTTACCAATTATTCAGGAAGCGGAACCAGTGCATCCGTCACTCGCGCAGGCCATCGTTGTGCTGGAGACGAAGGCTCTGTGGGACCAGTTCCATGCCCAGGGCACCGAGATGATCATCACGAAGACGGGCCGACGCATGTTCCCCACCTTCCAGGTGCGGATCGGAGGCCTCGATCCCCATGCCACCTACATCTGCATGATGGACTTTGTGCCCATGGATGACAAGCGGTACCGCTACGCCTTCCACAAGTAAGTCCCGATCTCCGACCCAAAAACACAACTAAAACCCAGATAAATTCTGGGTCTTGGTTAACTTAGCTTTTGGAGGTTATAAAAAATATAATGCTACTTGATTAGCTCCTGTTGGGTGGTGGCCGGCAAGGCGGATCCCATCTCCCCGCCCAGGATCCACGTGCATCCCGACTCACCTGCTGCCGGCTCCAACTGGATGAAACAGATCGTGTCCTTCGACAAGCTGAAGCTCACCAACAATCAGCTGGACGAAAATGGACATGTGAGTAATAATAATTAGGAGTTCTCTAGAATGTCTTTGATCTTGAATCTAGAATACTTACTTTCAAGCTCATTTCCTTGGAATTCCTTGGATATATTTCTGATTTCCTTGTATCTCCTTTGCTTATCCTTAAGATCATATTGAACTCAATGCATCGCTATCAGCCCCGATTCCATTTGGTGTACTTGCCGCCGAAGAACGCGTCCTTGGATGAAAACGAGCACTCCAGTCACTTCCGCACCTTCATCTTTCCGGAGACCAGCTTTACGGCCGTAACTGCCTATCAGAATCAGCGGGTGAGTTAATTATATATTAATATTATTATTTTATTGAAATAACAATTTAATTTACAAACTACTAAAATTAAATTAAAAATTCAGGCTTAATATTCTTCAGAATAGTTAGCTTTGACACTTAAGTTTCCAGTTCAGATAGTTTAAAAACCCATCTTTTGGGTTCCTTGCTAATCACTTATTCTCCGTAATTGCCCAATGCCCGTTCCCTCCTCGAATTTTCCAGCTTCTGACTCTTCAGATTTTCCCTTGGCATACCAAATACCAAACAAGAGGCCGCGACCATTTTGTGCCATTTTGGCCTCATTGTTTATGTTTTTCCCATAATTTATAACGAGCAGAGCGAGCGGGCAAAGCTCGGGCCCGAACAACAGCCGCACAAATATATTTTTGAATATATATAACAATAATGTATATGCCTGTCCAGGAATATTTGGGCATCGACCCCAGAGATACCCTAATCTAGCGAAAATTAATTGGAGACTTTAATCTAATAATATTTTAATTATTTCGAGAACAAATTTAGAATTTTAAAATGCATCGAGACTCTATTAGTTAACATTATGTCTTCGTAAGCCTTTTTTCTTCTTCGATATATTTGCAATAATACAAACTTTTCTTCTTTACAATTGTTGAGAACTTTTTCAGATAAATCTGAGCTACATAATTTACTATATTATTTTTTTTTGTATACATATGTGGATATATGAAGATAAAACTAATAAAAGGCATTGATTTATGTGTAAGAAATATTTGTCTAGCAAAGATTCCTTATAAAGATGTAAAAATATCCTCCATAAGCTCCATAGGAGCCAATCAATATCAATTAATATACCAACAAAATAGTATAAAAAAAACCTAACTACGGCTTGCAATATTCGATTTTCCAAGAAAATTGCAACCCCTGGGGACTGCACTTGCTGGTGCGAAAACCTGACACACTTTCTCAGAAACTGACCAAAGTTCTGATTAGAATTCCGGGAAGCTAGCAAGCCCCTCTTTGGCGAATAAATACACAAAACTCGAACTTTATTTGCAACCAGATATGGGTAGACAGTCGCCTTAGTGTTCGATCCGAGGGAATAATGCAACTGGATCGGGGTGAGACATACTTTATCGCTGATTTTCAGTTCGGTGACGAACCATAGCGACTCTGGGGCGTTGAGTTCCCATATTTGTCTTGCGGATAATTCATAATTCTAGCAGGTGACGGAGGGGAATATTTTTCGGGGCTCTGGTAATCGCTGGCCGAGAACATTTGCTATAAATACCGGCAGACATGCTAGGAAAGTATTTAAATTATTTATGTGCTCGATGTGGGTGTTAACACCCGGCTCACCCCCTTCGGCCGCCGCCACCAAATTTATTGCAAATCATTTTCCGTGTCTTCTGGGGCCGCTTTCCAGTTGTAAACATTTTTCTCTAATTTGTTGGCGAGTCTAATTTATTTGTTTTGTTTCCAGCATTGCTGGCATAGTTCCCATACTCAAATATAAATACTCTTTCCACATTCCTCCTATCCACAGGTGACACAGTTGAAGATTTCCAGCAATCCATTTGCCAAAGGCTTTCGGGATGATGGCACCAACGATGTGTAAGTAACAATCTTTTTACTTATTAATTTTAATTAATGGAAATATTTTTATTGAATATTATTGGCAACAAAACTAAAGGCAAGTTATCATTATTTTTGTAGATAAAAAGTATTGCATATTTGGGTTTTTAGAACTAGAGACAAAATAAATCTTTTGTTTAGTCAAATTTTTGTTCTGTGTTTCTAAAACTAAATAAGGAAGTACTCAATACTTGAATACTTGAGGTGTACAAATGTTTTAGATACTTATAAAAACACCCAACCTTTGCTCAAATAGCTAGAGTATACTTCTTAGATTTTGAATACAATTCAAAGTTCAAAACTGTAAAAAATTTAGCATTTTCCAAACTCACATTTGTACTTATGTACACATGTACAAAAACGTATGCTAAAATGTACGATATTATGTAAATTTCTATACTATTTCCCCATTGTTTCTATTGATGCTGTATCCGGTAGTGTAAAATATCAAAACCATTATATTTAAATCATAGAAAAATTCCTTTTCTTGGAGTATATGAAAATAAGTTGAAAATCAACAGAACTATATTTGATTTCTAATAATCTTTTCGGTCTTTGCTTCGACAGCTATTTATATGATATTATCGTCACAACCGTTAATCTTGTACCAATGTATTATAATTATATTTAATAATATAATAATAATTATAATTAATAATTATTGCAATTTATTCTAAAAAGAAGGCTAGCTTGAAACGATTTATTGATATAGCTCTAAAGCCAACTGGCTAAATCGACTCGGTTGTTGGAGATAAAACAGTATAATATATAAAATATAATATTAACAGGAATATCAAATAATTAAACTGAATTAAACCATAGCGAAATGCATAAAATATCGCTAGCTGAGGAGCATTGTTTAGTAACTCCCAATTATACTCAGTGGCTGGATCGATTCGCTCTGTGACACTGATCAGAATATGCAATCTTACAGAATGTTTTAGTCTGGTAAAAACCGCATTGGCGGGATTACTTTTATAACTTATCATTACCGAATATACTATACGAAGTATCAAGTCATACCAATATGAAGTCGATCGAAACATATTTCAATTGACCTATATATCGGATCAGATAGCCACTTGTGGGACCCAGCTGCTGCCCAAAACTCTCAAAGTCCCTTTCCCCAAATGCTTCAAAATCGAAAAAGACAGAATGCAAGTGGAACTAGACTTTCGGTCGACGGGCAAAGACTTTCCCGGAATTGCCGACGCGTCGCAAACAAAAATATATATCGAAAATACCAAACAGAAAAATGAAAAATGAAAAGCGAAAAAGAAGAAACAAGAAGAAACAATAACTCAAAAACAAAAGAACTTCAGAATGTAGAACAGAAGCCCGAATGATGATGATGCTGACGCGAAGGCTGACAGATGCGCCGGCGGCATAAACAATTAATTTCGTTTCATATTTGTCGATTTGGAAGCCCCAGCTTCGTAGCATAGTGTAAACAAATCAAGACCCGCAATGCCCAATTGTTTACGACAGTGCTTGGAGTTGTTTATTACAGAAAAATACTTCAAATCATTTCGAGTTTTTTATTTCAAACTCTGTTCGCATTCGACTTTATGCCTTGGGGCACGATTTTTTCACACTGGTAGGGTATTACACGTCAACCAGATGGTCTTGATAAGCAGCAACAGCCGAGTCGATCTAGCAATGTCCGTTTGTCACAGACTTCGGCATATAGATATGGGTACTAGAAGTAACTTCCCAATGAAACAAGTCCCCAAAAGAAAAATGAAATAAGTTTTCCCAATTATAAAGTTAAATATCTCCCTAATCCAAAAAAAAAAAGGAAAAACGAATCAACGATTTTTGTCTGCATCGCCTAAGTTGCGATTTCTAAAATTACAATTTGTAAAGTATTAAAACATTGCTACTGGGACAAGGAGCGATAAGTAAAGTTTCCTTTATTTTTAGGATGTTATATAAAGAAATTGATAAATGCACCAATATGGTGCCAAAATTTAAAAAAAGTTAACAATTCAATACAAAATACAGACGATCGCAAATCACATTTAAAAACTTGTGCAGAATGCAATTCAAAACTACAACTAGATGCAACTACAAGTACTTCGGATCATTACCAATGCCACAATTGCAAATTTATCTTGAAAGTTAGATGCGAATTTTTTATTTAATTAAAAAAAAGTTAAGAACATTTAATACAAATGTTTAAAATGAAGGATTTTCGAAATTGGGAAGTTATTTCGTTATGAAAACTCTCCCCAAAATTTAGGGTATTTTAAGGCTATTTTTTTAATTATTCCATTATTTTCTCATAAAATTAAATAAGTCCCCAAATTCCATAAAAAATTGTTTTTGTTGTTTACAACATTTTGAGGACTTATTTCATTTTTCTTTAATGTAGGGACTTATTTCATTGGAGAGTCATTTCGCAGCGCCTTTATATATATTTTTCAATTCAAAAGTTAAAACTTAAATAAACTATTTTTTATTTGCTCATTTGTGGCAATTGCAGAACCGGCAACAGTGGCAGCAGCATGTCCAGCATGAGCCACGAAAGCCAGGCTCGCATGAAGCAGCAGCAACAGCAGCAGCAACAGCAACAGCAGCAGCAGCAACTGCAGCAGCATCAACTCAAGGACCGAACGGCAACGAGCCACTTTAGTTTGGGCTGCACGGACTTGGTTGCGGATCAGCAGCAGGCTCAGCTGCAGCAGCAGCTCCCAGCCACGCCTTCCAGCAGCTCAACCTCCGGCAACTCGCCGGATCTCCTTGGCTACCAGATGGAGCAGCAGCTGCAGCAGCAGCAGCAGCAGCAGCATCAGCAACTCCAGCAGCAGCAGCAGCCACATCCCTTGCAGGCGCAGCAGCATCTGCACCAGCAGCATCAGCAGGTCCAGAGTGGGGCTCAATATGGGGGCTATCACCACGCCTACCAAACCCACCATCCCCTAACGCCGCACTCCACCGGCTCCGCATCCCCGCCAGCAACGGCCACTGCCACGGCCACGGCAGCAACAGGCGCGGCATCCATTGCGGCCGCAGCAGCGGCAACGGCAGCCTCGTCGGCCGCCGGCACTGGGGCCACCCAGGTGATGGCGGCGGCCAACATTTACTCGAGCATCGGGCAACCCTATGCCCAGGAGCAGAGCAACTTCGGAGCCATCTATCACCACAACGCAACGGCTGCTGCGGCCGCTCACTACCATCACGGCCACGGACACGGGCACGGGCATGGGCACGGACACGGGCACGGCCCCTACGCCAGTGCCTATGACAAGCTGAAGGTTTCGCGCCACGCGGCTGCCGCGGCCTACGGAATGGGACCCAGCTATCCCAGTTTCTATGGCTCGGCGGCCCATCATCAGATGATGCGACCCAACAGCTACATAGACCTCGTGCCCCGCTAAAGAATCCCGGTGAAAGTCAAGAATAGGTCTCGGAATTTGGCAGGATAAACGTTAAGGAGTTAGCTAAATATTTTGATCTTTTAAAGGGTTGTCAATAGTTTCTAAAAAGGAAACTTGTTGTCCCTCATCAGTAAGAAGGACTCGGGCTTTAGTAACCATCAATTTCTGTACAATTTAATACTTGCAATGCTTTCTGATAACTTTTTTAATCGGTGAGCGTCCATATTTACAAGATTCAATGTCAATGTTCAGAATGCTGTTAAAAGTAAAATATTTCGATTTGTTGTTAAGGATATTCTGCAGTCTGCATCAACGGATCATATTCTTGACTTTAGCAGTACGGGGGATTCAAGTATTAGCAGCAAAGAAAACCAAAAATGAATGCAACAAGTATTACAAGTATTTTACAACTAAAATTAATATTATAATTATTATTATTATTTTTTTTTTTTTAGTCTAGTTCTTAACTTTATGAATTTGTGTGCCAATAATAATGAAAACCCCCAAATATATGGTATATGTTGATGTAATATGTAGCTGTTAACGTGTATTTTTACCATTTCACTTTTTTTTCCTAACATTTTAGTCACTTGTTTTATTTAATTTAAATACAAGCAATACTTATACATACACAGGAAAACTGAAGCAGTTTCAAAAAATAAAAGCAAAATTTCAAAAGCACAGCAACGCGGCATAAATTAACAAAAAACTCAAAACGTTTCTTTTACATTTTTTTGGGTGTTGGATACAAAATGGCCGAAGTCAATGCTGCAATTGGGAAGTGGGGGAGATATGTGGGGAAAAAAAACGATTTTCCATTTTCCATTAACCATTTTGTTTATGCTACAACACTTTATACCAATCTCACATCGGCAGTCGTTTCTTTTTTCGGATTCCGCGTCTCTTTCTAAACAAAAAGTGCCGCGGCTTTAATTGAGATAAACCAACGAAAGAGCATCACGGAAAAGAGGATGGAAAGGGAGGGAAAGTACGAGGGAAAATGAAAAACTTGAGATAACAAATGGAACGAACATAGGAGGAGCCTGGAAAAAATCAGAGAAGGGGAAACTCTTAACAGTTCTCACTAAAAATAGTTGTATACGATCTAAAAGTTTCTATAGCTTCAAAATCGTCAGGATTATGCTCATTGTAGAGATCTATTTTAGATATAATAAGAGTGGGGAGCTGGACCTGAAAATTTTAAACTATTAAAAAGTATTTTCAATGCTTTAGTTAAAAGTGTCAGTTTAACAGAAACATTTTAAGGTTAAAAGAAAAATTTAATAATATGGAATGCATTCCAAAGGACAGGAAACCCCGGGAAAACTCTGATCTTAAAATTGGAACGAACTGGAAAGCAATTGGAAGAGAGTAAAGGGTGTTACAAGATTTGGGTAAAGAGAGAGGGACAAGACATAGGCAAAGGAAGCCATAAACCGTATCTTCCATTTTCCTCCGCTTTGATTTCCCATCGACTCTCCATTTTCCCCCTCACCCTCTCCTCCCCTTGTTATCATTGCGCGTCCATCGACCCCTGGAATGGGTTTTCCACTATGATAAGCGACGATTGACGCGGCGGTGATCGCCGGCCAATAAAAATCGATTGCGTGCCACATATAAATGCCTCGCCGAATTAGCAAGCAGGCCATCGATCTATTTAAAATGGATTTATCTGCCAAATGGACGCCACCAATTGAGGGATTGAGGTGCCTATCGGCCGTCAGTCACGCGAATTCTTCGCGTTTTCATCGGTGCCCAAGATTTGTTGATTGTACATTTTCCTCATTATTCATATGCTTTAATTAATAAATTATTAAAATACTAAATTTATATAAACCTTTTCATGTTTATTTGTTATTACAGTTGCTTAATAGCATTGGTTTGATGTTAATTGTGTTTTTTTTTTACTTATTTTGAAAGCTATAGGTTTCCATTATTACAAATTTTTTGTAGGGTATTCGCTTACACCAGAGGTGGAGAAAAATCGGTGAAAACATCAATTTGTCGATGGTTTAAAAACTTTTGAAGCATCCATGGACCCTGAGAGAAGAAAATGTAAAAAAAGAGATTTCTGCAAATGTTATATTAACTTATTGTAACGAAATTCAAATAACATCACTCCCGAGGGGTCGAAGAAATACATCACATTGGCATTACTCTTAGCCTATGGCTAAAAAATACAGAAATGAGTACATTTTGGCATAGTTATGATCGATTTTCGTTTTTACCTTATGACTCAATTGCGAAAGTGTACAAATTCGACTTCCAAAAGTTAACTTCCTTTCTTATTACTCTTATATATGGGTTTGTATATTGTGTAGATAAAACAACACTTTTTTATACGAACTTACCGCGAAAATCAGATGGAGTTAAGTGTTGCATAAATATATTATTGTATGGTTAACTTCGTAAGTCACACGGTCTTGTCCTGTATGAACCAGAGCAAGCGAGTTAGTATCCTGCATTGGTTATACCCTTGCAAGGGGCTTCATAATTTATGTCAGAAGTCTGTGAAGTGAAGGAGACATATGCTACTATTTACACTTTTTATGTAATTATGCTATAGCTTAGTTTCTTTGGAATATTTGCTTTATGAATCATTCCTTCAACACGCTTCCATCTCTAGGACTATCCTTTCCGCTTAGGATTTGCATACACAATGGATTTGCATAAACAAATTCAGATCTGATGAAATGAGTATCATTGATTAAAATAAGTTTTTTCGTAAAATTAGAGGCTTTATTATATTATATTTGCGATATTTTGCAAGAAGTCTGACTTAAAAATAATTTACAACTTAAACCTAACATATCGTCATATTTGCATTGTCGGTAAAAGTTTAAAAAATTAATAATTATTTATAATAAAAAATCTGACTCTTTTATCAGGCGTAACCTCTTTTCTACATATTCCTTCTGCTCCTTACATTTCTCCTCTAATTTTTCCCGTCCTTGTAGTTCGTTTTTCTCATTTTCTATTTCAGTTGCGTCTCCTCTCTCTTTAGCGGCGCAGTTTTCGGGCCTCCACCTTTCGGAGCTCTGAGTTCCACCCTCTCCACCATCTCATGCCAGATCTTGGGTACGATTCGCGTTAAAGTGGGAGCCTGGGTCTTTGGAGCCTGTTCGAATGCCCACGACCTGCCCCGTTCCCAGGACCACGGCCTCGTAGATGACATCACGGGCAGCCGCCTCATCCAAGTCGATGTGCCACCGCGTCTCCAGCACGGAAAAGGCGCTCAACATACCGGAGCATATGGCGCCAGTTTCGATCGGATCACATTCTCCAATGCACACGAGTCCTGGCCAAATCCGGTTACTGCAGCGCTGTAATTTAAGCAATCCAGATGATAATTCATTTACTAATCGATTTATACATATTTAAACAAGGGCGCTCAACTGTAAAACCAGAAATGTATAAATATTTATTTAGGGCTTGGTATGGCAATGAGTCGTTTTCAAAACTGAACGTAACCTTAAAAGGCCAGCTTTCTTTACCTTAGTTTTTGGGCTAAGTTTCCAGAAGTTTAACGTTGAAACATGATATTGGTCATACATTTCCAAAATAGCGCACGGGACATTCGGTATAAATAACACCTTTTTTCGAATGAAAGTCTAAACATATAGCACATTATTACTTTTTAATTGGTGCAAAGGTTAATTATGGGTAATTTGTCATTTTTTGTGATAAATGCAAAAGTTAAGTTATTCGCACGGCACAAAAAACGGAAGTGACTTTTAAGCATTTCTATGAATCCTCAGGCAATATTTTATTGGAACTAATTTTTAACTATTGTGTAGAGATGCTTATTAAAAATGGTTATTAGGTTTTTTTTTAATGACTAATTTTTATATATTGCAGGAATACAAACCCAAACTAGTCCCTCAGTTTTAAAGCTATCTGAATGAAACTTTGCAGATAGTCTTCTATATCCTCTCACTACTATATATAAGTCGGAACGGGCCGGATCAGACGACTATATCATATAGCTGCTTTAGGAACAATCGGGTAATTTTTTGAAACGAATTATTACTTCTTCGTTTTTCAAAATGTACACTGAGATATGGAAATTTTGTAATCAGAATTTCGTTTTAATTTTATGAAAATCGGACGACTATATCATAAAGCTTCATGAAACGGTCGGGAAACGTAGGAGAAAATGCTAAACTGCAATGGTAAAACTAACATATGTAATATGGATATGAAAAACGATTTCATTGTAGTTTTTCTGTTTATATATTTTATTCTTATTGTTAAAAATATGGAAACATTTTCATAAATCTAATTCCAATCTGCGATCCGGCGTGCCGAATTTTGTTTCCTTTTTTATTTATTACCCTTTTCAGCGATTAAGCTATAGAATATTTTGAAATTTTTTTAAGAATATGGTAAAGCCTTTCAAATTTGATCAATTTATATATAAATATATTTAAATTAAAGACTGTTTGCAAAGTTACATTCAGATTGCTTATAGACTCTATCATATAGCTTATATATTTACAATCGGAAAATGTTTACGAACAAAATATAACTTAGTCGTTTTTTAAATATTTTCATCTTTTGCATTATTTCGGAATTTTGTTTTTAAATTCATAAAAATCAAAAGAGTATATTATATTACTGCCATAGGAACGATCTATAAATGTTAAACTGTACTTACAAGAAATGTAAAAAAATTTAAAACTTAAAATATTATTATTATTATGAAAATAGACATGAATAGATTATTAATGATTTAAATGCAATCCTCAAGGGAATACAAACTTCGAAGTGTTGAAATTAAATTCCTTTCTTGTTTATTTTGTGTTCTTAGTGGGACCGGGTGCCTCCTCCTAATTGTACATATAATATTATAATAATACTGTAGAATTTTGCATTACAAACAACTCATAGTAGATCAATTGAAAGTACTAATCAAACGGAACGAACGGAACCCGCTATCATTAGAAACGTCACTCGTCTGACGTTTAACCTGTACCCAAAAACCAGAATTCCATTCCATTTCACACGCCCGAGCGAGCACAAAGAAGTCAAAAACTTTGACAAGCCATCAAAATGCGGCATTCATTAGTCACACGGAAATAGTGACACGACGCATGTCTTAAGGGCATCTCCTAGAACGTAGCTAGATTGATTATGTGGCATATTGAACTTTGGCCAGGAACTATCGTAAAAAGAAGAACATCACAAATGTCCTGGCATCATTAAGCTTTTAAGAAAAGTAAATGAAATGGGGAATGCAGAAAGCCAGAAGCAGGAAGGAGGAAGCAGGGGAATTTCTTTTAGGGCCAAAATCTTCAAAGAGCTACGCGTATGTCTAAAATTTAATAACGCCATATATTCTATATATCTGGTGCTATAGCGTAGCCCCTCAGCTGTTGTCCTCTCATAAATAAGAACAAATTGGCATGCAATTCGCCTTTAGAGCGGCGACCGAGTAGGGAACATAAATTTCTCATCACTTGCATAAAATTTTCACAAAAACAACGGCCAAGAACAAACAGATGTGTCGCCGACTGATTGAGGCGGGGCGGGGCAAAGATATTTTCAAGGGGGATGCATATTTTAGAATATACTTAATGGGGTGAGAGGAGAGACTTGTTGATACGACGAACGAATGCTAACTAATAATAATAATAATAAAATAACTAATTTGACCGGAAACTGATCTGACTTGACTTTGGAGACATGATTCACAGGCACTGAAATGATTCATTTCGTGACATTCACTCATTCAGATAATCCAAATGTGTCAGCAGAGGTAAACAATAAATCAAGGGGCAGGTTGGTTCCTCCGTACCTCCCCAGACATTGCTTCTAAGGTCACCGCAACCATTGGTTTCTCATCCACATTTTTTTGGCAGTTAGTACTAACCATTATCGACACTTTCGCGGGCGATAAGTAAACGTAATCGGTGGGTATGTGACGTACAATATCTCTCGATCCGACTCCTATATAGTATGTTATGTACAGTGCTATCGTTATGCGGTGATAATGGATAGGCGACCATGGACACTGGCCACTTGAAATGGCATGAAATACGGTCCAGAGGGATCATTTCGGTGCCACTGTAAAATGAATATTTTTAATATTTATTGCCACCCCGCGCTGTGGTGGGTCCACTCCACTCCACGCACACACACACACACACACAGACTCCTGTCACCCGTGCGTAGGTGTGCGGTGTGTGTCGCCTGTCGTTTCAATCACTCGCATGGTGTCAAATTGCCCACTCTCCCTCTCGCTCTCCCTCTTTCTCTCACTCTCCTGCCTAAACCGTTTCTCAAGTGCTACACTTGAAGAAATGTCCAAGACACCGACAGTTGCGAATATGTTGTAGTATAAGGTGAAATATTTAAGCCCTATTTTTATATATGTAAATTTATATAGAAATAATAAAATTAAAAAAAAACTAATAAAATAATATTAGCTTAAAATAATTAAGAAAAATATTTTAAAATCTTTAATTATAACTACATATATCTGAGGTAATAAGTCAACATTTTCTATGGCTCTTAAATTTAAGTTAGCTCTTAGTTTATAACTAATTGTTAGCTTTAGATAAATAAATAAATAAATAAAGTCAACATTTTAAAGAATATTAAAATGATGTATATAATTGTAGTAAAAGGTAAAATATTTAAGCCCTTTTTTAATATATGCATATTTATATGGAAATGATAAAATAAAAAACCTAACATAAGGGACATAAAAGATTTCTTATATAAGTTTAAAATAATTAAGAAAAATATTTAAAAATCTTTAATCATAACTACATATATCTGAGGTAATAAGCAATCATTTTAAATATTATCAAAATGATGTATATGACATAGCAGTCAGATTTGTACATAATTAATACCGAAATCTTAGAACCATAAAATATGACTAGGCTGTTGATGCTGATCAAGAATATTTATATACTTGTATACACTTTGTGGAGAAAATGTTTTCAAAAAAATTACTTTTCAATAAAAACTTTAACTCCCAAGGCACATATTTTCAAATTATGAACTGCTAAAGAGTATTTAAAATTTAACCTGCATTTTAAATTTAAAATAAAAATTCATGCAAACACTTTTCTCAGTGCAGAGCAGATCGAACCAAAACTGTTATTCTTATCAACTGTGTGTGTGTGTTTGTCGTTGAATATTGGGCACCAGTTGAGAGCGCATCCGTGGCTAATCGCTTTGAAAGTGAAACCGTGTTTACGCGTTCCCCTCGTTTTCCGCTCTGCGGACTTTCCTCAAGATATCCCAATCTTTTTTCCTGTTATTGTTGTCCCTGACACTTGAGGCTTTGTTTATGCATTTGGAAAAATAGAAGCGGGGCAGCACCGTTAATAAATGAAGACCAAGATTGGAAGTTGGAACGCGTATTGGACTTAGTTCCATCCAGGTTTGGGAAATGTTTGGCAACATAAGTTGCCTAGTCTCAATCATTAATGGTAGAAAAATAAAATTACACCAACATTGTTGGAAAATAATTGAAGAAACACATAAAAAGTCGGAAATTGTTCTCATTAGTTTGCGTGGTGCTTTCTTTTCTGATTGTAATACAATTTTATTAAAAAAAAAAGAAGGCTATGAAATTATTATATATTATGAAATTAAAAACGAAGTTCGAAATAATACAAAACGCTCATATCTCAGAGTAGAAGATATGTTGAAAACTAACACAGATTTATTTTTATACTCTTGAAGGATATTATAATTTAAGTCAAAAGTTTGCAAAGAAGTTTCCACAAACTTCTGACTAAAATTTTAAGCCCTGCCAGGGTATTAAAATGAACAATATAACAATATATATATGAACAATATATATTCTAAAATATAGTTAGGATAAGAAACAGTCGACAGTCCCGAACCAGTGATCCAATGTCGACACGCGCCTCAAGTGGATATCGAGATGCGACCAGCTTGGGAAAGCAGATCACACGAGAACGAAAAAACGGAGAATGATGAGGCGATGGATTGGAGAAGGAAGGAGTATGTGGGTCGCAGGAAACGGGTATCCTTTTGGTGGACGCATGTGCAAACGCGGCTCTCGAGTGCGTGTTTGACATATTGCTGACACGCCCCCAAACAAATCACTCTGCGTGGATCTGTCATTGTCCCGGCACTCGTGTAACCCCAACCCCTTTCGGGACCATCCCCTTATGAACATATTTTTTAAAATATATATATTTTTTTCATCTGGCGCACGTGCTTGAAACTGAAGCAACAATGTTGCTCTCGTTTTACGAAGCGTGAAAGTATTAAAAAATTAAAATTTCCATAATAACAGAACGTAAGGAATACCCATAATATGATAACGAAGAAATAGAAAGGCTTTCTACAAAAAATATGTTGAATATAATGTTTAAAGCCTCAAAACATATCCCTTTATCACAATGCAAACGAATAATAATCAATAATTTTAGGGGGGATGCAACTTAGATGCAACTTAAAGGCTCGGGACCAATTAATATGACAGAAGGCATATAAAGAAAACCGGGAGTATATCTTTCGGGGGGGAAGTTTTCGCCTCGTCGATTCAGCGGAAATTGAGCGCATAATTCAGAAAAATGTTTTTGCCCTCCGAAAATGTCGTGCTATAAAAATCGTGTTGAAATGTGTGCGAGGGCAAGCAGAAGAAGATTTAGGGGCTTTATAGTCGGGCAGATCGGGACAGATAGGGCAGCAGCGCCCTCTGTTGGGGCGCACTTACCGAAATTAATGCTATCGATGACACACACACAGCCAACAACAATAAAAGCCGAGCTCCAAAAATAGCAACAAAAAGGGAGTGCAAGGGAAGCAGCTAAGGGACGCCAAAGCAGCCAATGAAATTATGAATGAGATGCATCTAGAGAAAATTTGGGTAATGTCCCAAAAATTATTAATTATTTGTCACTCAAAATTTGGTTGTCCAAACCATATACTTTTGATTCGAGCATAGCGATTTGGATCTACAAATCTTTATTTTAAAGTATTATTATTATTTTGTTTATAATAATAACTATTGAAAATCAATCTTAAAGGGATTCCCCAGAAGTAAGTTCGTCAGGAAAAGTTGAATTTTAGGTAGAAGCTAGTTTTATACAAACAATATATGAGCACTTAAAATATATCTAATATGAATTATAGCACCTTGGTAAATTTTAGAAATGTCCCAATATTGAAATATTCGAATGCATTTTGATGAAAACTTTAAAAACGAATCATTACCCTTTGACTTTTTTTCTAAGATTAATAAAATAAAACGAATATATGTTCTTTAAATTCATTTTAATAGTTAATAGCAACATGCATGTCACATGCTACATTATGCTTGAGAATCTGATTAAAAAAATATATAACCATATTCTATAATTTATAAAATTATTATTGTTAGCTTTTTAACGTCACAATAACACTATATGTATTTTTTTTTTCTAAAAATGTTTCTTTGAAAAATATGTACATACGATTTTGTTATATTTTTAATCAAAGTTGAAAATCAAAACCCAATTTTTGAATAAAAAATTTGTTTTTATATATAAAAATTCAGAATTTCGGATTTAATTTTATAAAAATCTGACTTCATCAGAAAGCTGCCATAGGAACGATCGGTAAATGTGGAGCAAAATTACATATTACCTTACATGTAAAAAATGTTTAACTAAAAATAAAATGAATATGAAAGTATTTCATATTATAGATAGGGATAAATTATAATTGATCCAATTGCAATCGGAAGGGCCTATAGACTTTTTTCTTACTTTGAATGCTTAAAAATGTCATGCGCGACATTATTAAAATATGCATAAGTAGAAGATTTTTCTTAGTGCACAAGGGAACGCGGAGAGAAGGGAGAAAAGGTGTGGGGACAATGTTGCCGCTGCTGCACAATTATTGCCAACTGTTAACAGATTTGTTGCCTCTGAGAGATCGTGGGCAAAACATTTGTTTGATAATGATAATGGCCATGTTGAATGCAATTGCAGCACACACTGAATATGCAGTTGTTCCGCGGAAATTGAGTCGTTTGCTCTTGGAATTATTGACACATTGAGTTTGCTCTAGAGTTAAACCATTCTTTAAATTAATCAGCGAACGAAAGTCGATAATTTTTGCAAATTAAAAGTGTGCTGCTATAAGCAATCTGGATTTTGAACTGTAAATTAAATTAAATACATGTCACAGTGTGGATTTTAACATTTGTTATTATTATGAACTTTAAAACTTGCTTGTCTTTCCACGCATAAAAATTATTATTATTTTAAATTTGTTTTATTAATTAATATTAATAATAACTATATAAATATTAATTATGTAATTAAATTACTTTTATGTTGTTTATGGACTCTTTAAAACAATAATATTAAATCTAAGTTTAGCGGATTTTATATCCATTTTTGGTTATTTAAATAAATAAACTTGTTATGATTAAGAATATTTTTCAGAGATTGTGTCCTAAAATAATTAATAAAAAACAACATAATCAGTATTAACTAATTTTGGCTGGAAGAAAAATACAAATGCAGATGTGATATTGGTTATTGTGTAATATTTGTATTATTTATTTTATTTATTAAGATTATATTGATAAACTATAACTACCCCAGTGTGTTTTTAATTGTTCTTAACATAAAATTCAATAAACTTTAAAATGTGTAAATATCGATATTCGGTGGCGCCAAATAAAAGAATTGGCTTTCGGTGTTGCCAGACTTTTGGTGAACAATTTTTTTTTATATTATTTTAATTTCTTCCCTTATTACATGGCTTCGGAAATATAACATTTGATATGCTTATATAATATTGTAAATATATTTCCAATTATGAGTGTTACATCAATATACGTTTTCATATATTTATAAAATCTAATAAATATAACATGAAAATAAAATTTAAAAATATCACATCAACAATATTTTCTTTGCTTTCCAGGAAGTGATCAAGCTTTTTCAATTAAATCTATTCTGAAAATTTATATCGATTTTTCTCACAATTGAAAACATAAATTAATCGATTATGGAATCGATTTTATTTCTAGAAATAGAATTAGCCGAGAAACATAAAAATACCAAACAAGAAATTAGGGCTAAAAAATATTATTAAAATGAACAAAATTTCAGCAAAAAAGTGTTTTAAAAGAATTTGCGCCGCAAAAATTGAAAATTTGTATTCATAACAAATTTATGCATTAAGATTCTAAAATAATACTCCAAGATTTACTTTTCTACGCCGAATATTGTCATTTTTTTGGATCTATAGTATTGCGATTGTACTGATAAGCAAAATATCGAAAAACATCGATGTATTTACAGCTTTAGAATTGCGATATTTGATATTGAACGAAGCTTTCAGGCGTTGTACGGAAACGAAAAAACAAAATACCAGAAATTTGAATGGAATGAATTAAACTTAAACATATTACTGTATATTTTCTATTATAAATTTAATTGTTTAAGGAAGCCGCCCCCGCAGTATAAACTGTAAACTTCCGCGCAAACATGCCATTGTTTATCGATACTATCGCGATACAGCCACTACAGCTGATATTCTGAACCCAATTGTATGTTTTAATTTATACATTTATTTATACATTTCAAGTAAATTACGGCACAAAGTTTTATCCAAAGCGTTTAATTAAAACAAGTTTTGTACTGCGAAACTTCTTCGGGTTTTCGCAGGCCTGAAGAAGGGTTGGAAAGCCGGTGACCATTGGGGGAAAACTTGTAATAAAAGTGAAATAAAAAGGAACTGAAACTAATAATAAACTATTATAGCGGAAATCTCCAAGTGATTTGAAATTGAAATTAAGCTATAGAAACAACAAAAATAAACGGGAACTGTTTGGGCAGAGCCCAGAGAGTGACCTCTGGTTGCGCCAACAGCAGCATCATCAGAAGCTCCTTATTCACGGCCACTGCCGGATATTTCCTTTGCGTCCAATCCAAGCAACCTGTGGAGTCAACCGAAAAGCTCCCCATTGCCACATTGTTTTATATTTTATTTACTTTCATCACTACGTAGCACACGGTCACAGTGAGTATATTACAAACATAAACGACATGCCTACGGGCCCTGATATATGTTAATCCCTCCCAGATGTCCACATCTCTGACAGTCTGCGTGTGCGACTACTGGAACCGTTGCCACTTCCACAACCGTCCGAAGCCGGAGGCTGGGGACTCCTGCTCGCAGACAAAGAAGCCGCTCCGGAGACTGACCATCGAGGTGGACGCCATCAATGGCAACTACTATTTGCGCGAGTTCCTCCACCAACGGGTGATGGGCGAGCGCCTGAGGAAGGTCCACGGTGTGCAGCTCATCTGGCTGCAGTTTCATCCGCCGGAGAGGGACACCATCGACTACCGGTGGGCGGACATCCTGGCCCACACCCTGTGGGAGCACATCGAGGTGGAGCACCTAATGTCCTGGCTCTCGACGCTGGGCGGTGGCTTCTCCGCCCTGGGAGAGCAATTCGAAAGATGCGTAAGTAAAGTTAGTATCCCGAGGTAACTACAAGTCTAACGAATCCCAAATACACCGACAGGCGGAGACGGCCGGTAAAATATCGCTGCAGCAGCTGAAGATCGGCCTTCGACTCGGCGATCCGTTCCTGCAGGCGCGCTGCAAGCTGTACTACAGCATCTCCTTGATCCAGCGGGGTCAGTTGCGGGTGGCCAAGCACCTGATCCGGCAACAGTACGCATTTGCGCGGGTCAACCAGGAGAAGGACGTGCGGCTGGTGCGGATGTGCCATGGGATTTGGCACCGGCTCGCCTACGAGTACGAGCAGCGCAGGATGCGCAAGGGAGGAGCCCTGTAATATCGATGAAATTAAACATTATCTAGTAGGTAAAGGGAAGGAGAAAGAGTGTTCAGTGTTGCTTTCCTTTAATTATTCCAACTGTGAGCTTAGGTAAAAAAAATTGTTTTCAATATATTTATTTAATGTGTAATTGTATATACGTAAAAAATGCATTTACAATATTAATTTGCTTTTATTTCGCGCTCGTTATTATGTATATATTTTCAATTGCCCGCTGTATCAATCAAGGATCTAAATAATTTGGGAGATAAAACCAGGAAAAACTTTTATACTTAGGCTAAACACAAAATTATTGGCGACGCTGCCAATAAAGTAAAGCTCCTCAAGCTTCGTATATATATATTGTAATTTAAAATATATATACATATACATATATATATATATATACATATATATATACATGCATATATATACACATATATATATATATATATCTATATAGGCTCATCCGCTGGCTTACTGCGCCAACGTTCCCATGGGATCCCAAGCGGGCAGCACTATCGGAACCATGTTGAAGACGCGCAGCACATCCTCGGGCACGTACTTCTTGTCCACAACCACCTCGAATCCGAACTCCCTGAACCAGTCGGCGTTCATCACCAAGTAGCCCTTCTCGCCGCGATCCTCGCCCCACGAGTTCTCCACGCGCAGCTTCTGGGCCACTCCACTCTTCTGCAAGTTGCAAATAATTAATTAGAGAGTGTGTTTCAAGGGATTCAACTACAAAGGGCACTCACGTCCACGGAGACGGCTGTGAAGACCATGGCATGGGTCATGGCCGATTCACCGTAGATCAGGCGATCCGCCTTGGAAAATGTCGTTTGTATGTCAATGTCAAAGACCAGCTTGAAATCGTGGCTAAAAAAAAAAGAGAACAAACATATATATATATGAAAAAGGTTTTAAGGGGTGTTGTATTTAATATAATTTTATAATTTAAGTCAGAAGTTTGCAACGCAGTGAAGGACTCATCTCTGTCCCTATAAAGTACATCTA
This sequence comes from Drosophila watanabei, assembly GCA_008042575.1. Lineage (NCBI taxonomy): Eukaryota > Metazoa > Arthropoda > Insecta > Diptera > Drosophilidae > Drosophila > Drosophila watanabei. The sequence continues at coordinate 48,598 of VNJS01009623.1, read as the reverse complement.
TTCTTGATCAGCACCAACAACCAAGTACCTATTATACGCAAACTCAGTTTTGAAGCTTAATGAAACTTTGCAAATTGTCTTTTATATATTCACACTCGTATATAAGTCGGATCTAGATCGGTCAACTATATCATAGGGTCGGAAATGTCTCTTTCACTGCGTTGTAATGATATGACTGCAATTATAATACCCTGCAAGGGTATAAAGAATTATATAGCAAACAAGGTAAAGGAAACTAACTCCTATTGTCTACTCGGGTTAAAAAAAAAACATACAGTCTCATTATAGTTTCATCATATTTAAACGAGCCCTGTTATTGTTTTTAATTCAAATGTAATACATTAAAGTGTGGTCGGCTTTTGCAAAGGGCTTTATAAAATGTGGCTTTGATGAGTCGTAAAGTAGCCAAAACCTTGCACGCATTTAAAATTTCGCCAACGGAAGAAAAGATCTTCAAATTTTGATCACACAGGCCAACAAAATGAAAAAATTTCAGAATCTGAGACCAAAATATTCTTCTCCGAAGGATTTTGATGCGCTGAATTCGAATCTCAGAAAACATCAGATTTTGCCCTTTACGTCAGGTTTTCGAAATACTAACAGTGAAAAATGCGATTTTTGGGTACATTTGAAGTGCTGCACCGTCAATATGGGTTCGTTTTATAAAAAAAGAGCCCTACGGCATCTTGAAGTACTTCCAAAATAAGTTTTTAGAATTTAGAAAAAATCTCTATTTGATCTCGAAATAAAGTTTTTGAATTAATATTGATTTTCCCATATATTTCAAATTTAACAATATATATAAGGAAAAATATCGATATAAATTCAAAAGCCGATATAATAAAGATTTCTCAAAAAAATTAAAAATCGATTCTGCACATGACTTTAAGATGCCGTATCGCAATTGTACCTGTTAAAAAGTGAGTATTAAAAATTATAGCACCCCAAAAGTACCAAAAAAGTGTTTTCTTTGACACTTTTTAAGTCAATCGAGTTCAACGCAATCCTTCGGGAAAATATATTTCCGGTTCTGAGATTCTTGTGGCCTTTGTTATACTCTTCGTGGTAATATTATAATTAGTCCTACAAACAGAAATTCTCGGCATTGTCAGGTAAACACCTAAAAGGTGATAAAATGAACTGTGAGAACAGTTAGAGAATACGTTGTTTATCTCCAACATTGCAAAAAAAAAAACTTTAAAATAATTGCAAATTCATTTTGTAAGTAGAGAAACACGTGTGTCCGCTGATAAAGCATACTATTTGGAGTATTTAAATAACACTACTCTTACAGTAGATACCAGCGAATGTCACTCATCTTTCACATGTTTAACCTTTCAATTGTAAAGTATAAAAGTCTACAAGCCCACCACTTTTTTTGATTTTACTACGCACAATAATATAATTTTTTTAATTTTCAATATAGTCTTTTACTAAAGCAATTATTTTCCCCACCACAGGGCCCGAATTTAAAGATTATAGGCAACTTTTGGGTAATTTTTGAGCGAAGAGAAAGAATGAGAAAAAGCGCAAAAAGTAGTGTTCCGTTTTTTTTTTTTTAAAGAAGCACCATGTACCGAGCTGAAAAACTTAGTTGCTTCAATACCCAGACTACAGACATTTATTAATGCCCATTAATTAATGGAAACAAAAAATAAATTTACTTTGTTCCATATATAAATGTTATATCATAAAGTGCTAAGAAATTTTACGTACTTTGTTTACGTACTTTGTTTAAAACCTAAAAAGTTTAGGTCTAATAAAAATTTTAATTTTATAATATAAACATTTAAAACAAGACTGCATTATTTTTCCTGTAAAAGCCATAAGAGTGGGTAAAATCCAACAAAGGGGGTCGTCTGTAGGCTTTTGTTTGAGACTTATTATCTTTCTAACTAAAAAATACTTAAAAATACAGCGTTATGCGTGATGCTAAGTGATATGACCAAAACTCGTTTTAGTTCATTTTTCAAGCTTTTTGTGTATTGCTCAAAAATGGAAAAAATTGTCTAACAAACAAATGTGTTATAAGAGCTGAATTATATAAAAACAAGAAAGGAAGCTAACTTCGGCACGCCGAAGTTTGTATACCCTTGCAGATTCCAATTGTATAAATTATAATCTATTCCAATATACATAATATAATATGCATAAAATTTGTACAGTTTTACATTTTTTTACATTTTTTCACATTTTTACATGTAAAGTAAAATGTAATTTTTCTCCACGTTTACCGATCGTTTGTATGGCAGCTATATGATATAGTCGTCCGATTCTTATGAAATTTACAACAATATTCTGAAAAAATATGAAATACTAGTATCTCAAAGTAGAAGAAATTATGTTGAGAACTGACAAAGCTATAATTTTTTTTCTGAAAATTTCACGACCGTTTCTATGGCAGCTATATGATATAGTAGTCCGATTTTTATAAAATTAAATCTAAAAATCTGAAACCATATAGAAAGCTCATAACCGAGAGTTGATCAAGATATGTTAAAAAACAGTGAGGTTATAATTTTTTTTCAACAAATTTACGGATCGTTTGTATGGCAGCTATATGATATAGTCGTCCGATCTGGCCCGTTCCGACTTATGTCCGAGTGAGAGTATATAGAAGACTATCTGCAAAGTTTCATTCAGATAGCTTCAAAACTGAGGGACTAGTTTGCGTAGAAACGGACAGACAGACAGACAGACAGACGGACAGACGGACAGACGGACAGACGGACATGGCTAGATCGACTCGGCTGTTGATGCTGATCAAGAATATATATACTTTATAGGGTCGGAGATGACTCCTTCACTGCGTTGCAAACTTCTGACTGAAATTATAATACCCTGCAAGGGTATAATTAAGAAGATATATTTTGAGTCAGTGTATATGTATAAATGTGAATTTAATTATTCCGAATAACTTGTATTTTTTGCAAAACAAAAAGCAACAAAGGTGTAAGTATGTGTCTTTCCCCATTACCCAAACAATTATTTTCCTACTAATTATCATACTTTAAATGTATAATTAAATCCTAAACTTATGAACGTACCCTAAACGTATAATCAAACTCTAAGCTAATAATATGATCATAGCCTAAACCTATTATCATACCCTAAACAGAAGACACTAGTTCTATGACAACTCAAGAAAGAATTCGAGAAACACTCACACGTCCACATCCTCGATGCCCTGCTTGGAGGCAAAACGCTTGCTGACCTCACAGCCAAACCACACGGGCTCGCCGGCCTTGAGCGACTTGGTGACAACGGCCAGGAGCAGGTCCACGGGCTGGTTGTTGTAGAGGACGGGTCTGCCGCCGACCACATTGCCCAGACAGTCGACTGTGTAGGCTTGATCGTAGCTGCTCGTTGGCCGCGGATCGGTAACAAGGCACACCTTGTCCTCCACGTTGAAGTGGGGCTTCACGTAGCGCTCGTAGAATTCCAGCGAGCTAACCGGGCCGATGGACTGATAGTTCTTGCTCTTATCGTAGTACTCCCAGGTGAAGGTCTCGGAGGGAATGCCCAGGCAGATGCCCACCACCTTGTATATCTCTGCCATTTGCTCCTCAATCTTAGCGGTGATCTCCTCCCCCGTGGGATTCTGATCCATCAGAACGCGCAGGTGGCGGGCGTACTCTCGGAGCTAAAGGATATTTATTAGACGGATGATGAGAATAGTTCTTTAAAGATAAACCCATTCACTCACCTTGCTTTTCAGTATGGCGTTCATTCGTATGCTGGACTCGCAGCTAAAGCTCTCGGGGAAGCATTTCTTTGGCATGAGGCCGTGTTTGGTTATCAGGTTGACCAGCATGTCCCACTGACCGCCGTCGGATGTGGGATCTAGGAGCAGAAAGGACACCAGCCGCCCGTCGACCTTCTCGCCGCGGTGCGCCGTTTTCACGATGTTGTTGAGGAAGTAGTTGCAACGCTCGATCTTGTCCCAATAGAAGAGGAAGGCCTGCGAGAACTCGAACTCGTCGAGATTGTAGTTCTTCATGAAGGGCAGGCGAATGCAGTTGAGGGCCGCAAAGAGCCAGCATCTGCCGGAGCTCCTTTGGTTGGTGATCGGCTTGCCCTCGGTCTCCACCTTGTAGTTGAACACATGGTTGGTGGTCTCCAGCACCTTCCTTGACAGGCACACGTCAAAGGGGTCCACGCGGGAGCAGACGTTCTGCGCCAGCAGGTTCTTTGGTTCGCTGTAGAAGTTTTTGCGCCACTGCCCAAGCAGATCGTTGGTGATGATGCTGCTGCTGGCTAGCTCGTACCAGGCCGTGGAGTTCTTACCGCCAATGGCGCTGTTGTTATTGCCGCCGGTCTCGTTGTTGGTTTCAGCTGCAAGTAAATTGGAGTGGTGGCGGTCGCCAGATTTTGAGTGACTTGTGCGAACGGACTCGGAGGCGTGGCAGGGTGCTTGCCGCTGATTCCCCTGCCATATCTTGCTCAGACTCGTATTCGAGCCCTTTAACTTGATATTGAGCCGTCGTCCCTCTGGACTGGCCAACTGGTGCATCGCACGCTTCTCCACCGCCCGTTTCACCGCCCAAACTGGTGGGTTCAGTATCGGTAACAGTGGTAACAATGGCAGCCAACGGGGACCCAGAAAAGAAACCAAAAACGAGAATTTTGTTGTGACGGTGCAGTTAAAACATAAATTTAGCTACTGCCAATTCAAAAAGGGTAACAAACAGCTAACGGAGAGTTAAGACTGAAGCAAAAAGTTCAAGCCTATTTTGCACTTTCGATTTGTATCATTTTTTTAATTAGGTTTCGGGTGTATAGTGAGGTCTGTGGTTTGATTTCTTCCATCCGATAATGTACATATTTATTCTCGAGTGACACCAAGTTATAATACACTTTTACCGGGCATTAAAAACACTTGCCACTGCATAACAATAGGTCGGAAACAATTAAAAACAAATCGTCCAACGCAACGTGAGTATTTCTAGACTTCTCAAGACAGAAATTTCCGCAGACCAAAAATTAAGATGCAGAAACAGCTGACTGTTCAGCAATAATTGGCAATTAAAAGGGGACAAGTCATGTGTAAATGCAGTAAATACTATTTAAAGACCAGATATTCTCATTTCCATTCAATTAGAGATAAGTTTGAGTCAACGATAATTTAAACTCAATAATACAGAAAAGAAAAATGTACAAATTTCATAAAACCAGTTTTTCACAGTGAATTGGGAGATTAACAGGTATAATGACAATATTATTTGTAATTATTATTTATATTTTTATACTACTTCCAAGTAGAATAATTGAATATGAATGATTAAATCCTAAATTCTAATTCTATATTTTTATACTACTTTCAAGTAGAATAATTAAAAATGAATGATTAAATCTTAAAACAATTTTTTCATAGGATATTAGGCTTGTTTTTGTATGGAAGTGGTATAATATTATAAATTATATTATTTATAATATTTCGAAGCAAATAATCGCCTTTTCCTTTGGTAGAACCCATTCTGTGTGTTTTTGGAGGTGTTTCAATGAAAGTGGGAAAGTGTTACGACAATTTGAGTGCATACAAAAGTGTATCGAATCTCATAATTCTTTGCTGTTCTGGGGACCGTTCTGTGACGCTATCTGCAAAGAATCTGGGGTAGTAAAATCGCCGAGGAGTACTATTTCCCAGTTGGCCAACTTCCAGGGCTTCCCAGCTGCCTTCTCCCCCTGGGCGTGGTTCGGGAGAAAGACAAATTGGGTAAAAATGAACAATGGCAGAAATGGAAATACTAACAACAAAAGAAGAAAGGAAAGATACAGGCATTAACGTTAACTGCACATGTGCACATATACATATGTATGTACACTAGCTAGAAAAATTATGCATATAAGCATGTGGCTTTAAAAATCATGTGTAGGGAATATACATTCATGCATATATATAATATTTTACACAAAAATGTAATTTTATTAGAAAAAGTACTATAGTTATTAATCTTTATTTTAAGACAACTTCTAACTTTATATTTTTAGTCAAAAATGGTATAGGAACAACAAATGCAGCGCTGTAAAAAATCATTGTATACCTCTGCAGTTCTTTTGGTTTATTTTATGTAAAAAAGTAACATAAAAATAAAGCAAATTAAAAATAGTAGTTCTGGCTAAACATTAAGAATTTTCCACGAATTTTAAACACAATATTTCTAACATTATTTTAAGTTTCAGTACATCTTGGTACGCATTGTTTTTTAGGCAAGTGTATATCTTCATTTCGCCCCGGACCGGCTATCGCCCGAGTGTGTGCGTGTGTGTGTGTGTGTGTGTGTGTCTGGTATGCACTTTGGATCTCTGTTCGCTTTTTACTATGCTTTGTGTTTATTATTTATTTACTTTGCTCCGCACATATGTGAGTGGGTGTCATATTTTTTCGCCGTCAGATGCTGATAAGCATGGCTAACGGATGAATACTTGCAAAGAAATCGCAGCGTAAGTAAAAGCTGGAACTAAAACCCATTAGCACCGTTATTCATGGCGAGTCTGTGTTTGTGTGCGACAAAGAGGACGATGCAATTAAACCAGTTTAACGGGACTCGAACAAACACAAGTAAATAGCGGGTGTGGAGCGAAAGAACGCAGAAGAGGAGGAGACAAGCAAACTGCCGTTTTAAAAACTTTCGCGGAGAGCCGGCGCAAAAAAAAACAAAAAAAAAACTAAACAAACCGCACAAAAAAGGGTTTACAACAAAAACTTGATCGTCCAGTTTGTCCAGAGGGAATGTGTGCGCAAAGCAAAAACAAACAAAATTTGGGAGAAATTCTACTTTCGTCTGGCTTTGATTTGTTTTTGTTTCTGGGGCGTCAGCAAGACTTCCCTCTCTTTCACTGTCTCGCATACACGCATACGAACACCCGCACAACACCGACAAAAGAATAATGTCCCACGATATTCATTGCATTCAATCTGCTGAATTATGTAAATATTATATTGTTTGAGCATTGTCTCATTTTGTTTATTGATGTTCGACCCACTTACACATTTTTTTATGACTTTCTTATTCCTTTCTCGGACGATTTTCACTTGTTTTGATTTTGGTCACTGCAAATTTTGCCGGATATATTCCGTGTTTCTTGTTACAATGTGTTAGCAACGCTAGCAACTGTTGCCGACTGTAATTATGCGCAACTAAGCTATTTTTTTTACTTAATATGTAAATGGAAAAAAAAATTAAAAGTGTTTGGCTTTGGGATCCGAAACTAGAGATGGCCGATATACGATGCCTGCGATGATTTGGCTAAGAGCAGACAAAAACTGCTATCGCACGAACTATCGATAAGTGGTAAAAGTAAACGCCATTATTGTTTGTGATTTATTTTTCACCAACAAAGAAAAATCCGAGTCGCCTAACTATCGCCAAAAAAGGATGCACGCAATATCCGGATGTACAGCGTATGGGGAAAAATGTCTGCAAACAATCTGATCACTGCACACTGATAGACATTTTATGATAGTTCTGCTGAACGGGTACGATCACGATCAAGATGCAAGACTTCTTCTATGATCAGCAAGAAAAGGATAGTTAATATAGTTCGCTACGCGATACAGATGGATTATATTGATGGTTGAATTATCGATAAGAATATATATCGATAGGACAATATAAGACTGCAGATTTGTATGGACTGTTTAAATTTAAAAGAGCGTGTGTAACTAAACTAAAGAAAGAAATAAAAAACATTGAATTAGGCAAGACAAAAACTGTTATAAATAATGTTGAAAATAAGCTTGTGGGAAAAAGAAGTTTTTTTTATGTTTTTGCCCTATCGTGTAGTTATATTTCAACAATGTTATCTAGAAGTTTCAAATCAAAATGTGAAACATTGCAAAGTTACAGGCCTATACATAGAGCTATGTTCCTTACCAGCCCAAGAAGTGCATAAATTTAAAACCCGATTTTTTTTTTTTAAATCTAATCTTTACTAATTCTTTTTACATGTTTCTTAGGGTTTTTTCTTATAAATGAAATAAATATCAGTAAAAAATATTAAAATTTGTAGAAATAAAAAGGAAAAGAAAGAAAGAAATGCAAAAATTGACTTTGTTTTGTTGGCACTAAATTAAAATAATTGAATGACAAGGAATTGGGGATTTTCCAATGAGTTTACAAAAGTCACAAACGTACATTTGTACGTTTTATGTTAAATAGTAGCAAATCGAGACATTTTAGAGAAGGAATATATCGAAAAACATCGACATGTTTCTTGGCACACTTTTAAGCCTGGCGCCTTCCATATTCCAATTGTTCCGGACCATCTAATCTAATTCACATTTTCGTAGTTTATGGCACCGCGAAGAAGAAAAATTCACAGTTGACTGTATCGGCAAAAAAAAAAAAAAACAGTAAAATCTGGATGGAGAGAAAAGTTAGAATTTTCGAAACGGCAAAACCTTATAAACGGTTAAAGGAAGGTGGATGGATCTCTGTGGGAAGACCCTATAATTTACCATTTTACGCATTGGAATATTTAAAATTGTTTGACAAATTACTTTATCCTTTCTTATTTATTATTTTAGAAAAATAAACTACAACAAATAGCTGTAAAAGACGTATAAACGGATAAGTTAAGCATGAATTTAACTTTGCACAGAACGAACACGAAGCCAAGCATACAACAGTTTCTTATACTTTCAAAGACGTATTATTTGAAGTATTTCAATTAATACATAAAATTAGTGTAGTTTTTAAACATGATCTCACAGGGTTGCTATACAAAAATTCAAAAATTTTCATTTTTCTTTTTCGTGTTTACTTAAACTTTTAATATTAAAAAGAAACACGGAAAAAGCTAATTTTGACACGCTGAAGTTTGTTTACCATCGCAGATTGCAATTGGATTACTAATAATTCATATGTTAAGACTTTGATCCTAAATTATATCGCATAACTCAACAACACCTGGACCTGGACGATACTGAAGGGAATATTTAAAGGTGAAGAAGTTCTCATATCGATTCCTGATGATCCCAACCGATGTGCCTTTCAAACTTAAAAGACTTTAACTTCCGATCCTCCTTGCATTTACCATAAATTACATGGTCAATCCTTAAAAGTTTTTGGTTTGAATCTAGAACATCATTATACGTCGCATGTTCGCAGGTCGAAAGACGATATTATGTATATATTAATTTATATTCGATTGTTAACTAACAGCTCCTTTATAGTATTTATATGTTAACGCTGAGTAATTAGTCCGGTGCTTTCAAATATTTTGTCACTTTATTTCGACTGATCTTTTCAAGCACGAGCCACCGAATGAATCGGCTTTTCGTTCTTGTTCTACATCGATGTATGTGTGAACTAGGTATACATATTTATTTCTTAATGCTAATATACAGGATAGACAGAGATGACAGTGTTATACTTAAATCTAACGGGGACTCGATATATCGTGTGCCTTTTTGATACAATGGGTTTTAGGCTCAAACTATGCTAATACATTATAGTATAGTATATATATATATATATATATATAGTACAGCTCAGTAAAATGTGAAAATCAGCTTTTAAGGACCGAAGAGACTACCTATAATAATTATATCACGGTTTTGGATGACAATCTGAGCAATGTCAGGGAAGATCTCCACTTTGCCCGTGTCAAGTATTTTAAAGTAAAATACATAACTGGCCAAAAAACTGTTTGTTTCAAGGGTCGTACAACTTGTTTTTTATTCACTTAATAAAAAAATTATATTTATTTAATTTTTCGAACATATCCTAAATAATAAAAATCTATATCAAAGGGATTTTTCAATTCAATATATAGACTGCGATCGATTTTATCTAAAACAAAAACCTAGATTGGGTTGGCCAAAATAATAAGAACACCACATATTGTAAGCCCATAACTGGAAACGTATCGAATATTTTGCACTTTTCTTTTATTGGTAAACTTATGCTAGTTTTCGGTATAACCACCCAACTTTCCCGGTTCTTTTTGGCAATAAGTTTGTGGCAAGTCTCTACTGAAATCTCAGACCAGATTCTTTCACCAAATCTCCATAACTCTTCACCATTTAAAAAATGTCTTGGGTTAAAATGTTTTAAGTCTTCTCGCAAAGTTTCGATTGGTTTTAAGTCCGGAGACTGACTTTGTTTTCTTTAAAACTGACCGTGACGAGCTTTGGGGTATATTTTAGATTTTTATCCGGTTTAAAAAAAAACCCCATCCCAATGGCATGTTGTTTCTAGCTTATGGTTGCATAGTGTTTGTAAGAATAGCTTCATATTCGAATTGAGGTATAAGCCCATTTATCGGATCTACCGACACAACGCAATGCTAAGAAAAATAGCCCAAGTCCAGTATATATCCGCCTCCGTGCTTAACTATAGTTTTAGTGTAGCGGGAGTCGGATTCCTTGCCTTTGGGTTGTCCTTCGAAACGTCCTTAATTGTTTCTAAAGAGATTTATGTGTGCTTTATCGCGTTAAAGTATATTATGTCACCTTTCTGATCCTTCCATCCAGTCCAGAGCTTGCCAATTGATTTTCGCCCAACTTTTGCCACATCTGAAAATGTTTTCCTCGATGTAATGGAACCTTTCGTATTTTACGTCCTGGTGATCACGTCTCTTGCAGTCTACGACAAACCGTTCGGGATGAAATTTGATTGTCTATTTCGTAGGAAATGGCATTGGATGACATGAAAAGATCCTTTTTGGCAAGAGTGACGATCGGAATGGCCGTTGCTTTAAAAGATTTCTTGTTCCTTCTCATTTTTTAATGGATTTTGGGTTTAAAGAACTTCGGACAAGTTACAGTGAGCAATTTTTCAATTTTCCAAAGACTTTGTTTCCTTTTGCAGATTTATAGCCAGCTTTCTTTGTTCATGAGTACAATACGGTTTACGGAATATGCAAGTAGGCTACGATAATAGGTGCTCTGGTTTTCGCAAACTTTGAATTGGAATAATAAGTAATTTTTACCGGTCAATAATCGTTGTTGATATTATAGGTATAAAGACCTTCTAAGATGTATTTATATTCGTTGTGTTAATTGTTTGTTTTGGAGCAACAAAAGTTCAAAAACTTTTATTTACCATTAACGAGTAATAAAAATGTTTAATTAATTTTTGTTTTGGAGATCTCAAATACTTTTTACTTTATTTTCACAATTTACATGATTAAAGTCAACAGTTCTAAAAATAACGTAATTTACACACCATAAACAATTTTATTTCCCACCTTGTTTTCTAATATTTTTTGAAGTTTTGTATACTATTGCAGATTGCAATTGTACCAATTATAATCTATTCCTATCTAATATAGTATGAATTACTTTGATAATGTAAAATGTAATTTTCCTCCACATTTACCAATAGTTCATATTGCAGCTATATGATATAATCGTCCGATTTTTATGAAATTTAATACTAAATTTTATAATAATATAGAATTCTTGTATCATAAAGTAGGAAAAGTTATGTTGAAAACTGACTAAGTTTTTTTCTAAAAATTTGTCGACCTTTTCTATGGCAGCTATATGATAAAGTCTGTCCGACGGAGACCATAGATCGACTCGACTGTTGATGCTGATCAAGAATATATATTCTTTACAGGGTCGGAGATGTCTCCTTCACTGCGTTGCAAGCTTCTGGCTGAAATTATAATAAGCTGCAAGGGTATAAAAACATTGTAATGATCTCAAGCTAAACCTAAACGAAAGGATTTAAATAATCAAATTTCTCTCATCCTAATTTTCATAAACACACACTAATATTCTCATTACTTATACTCGGGCTCTGAAACTATCTCAACATCATCTCAACATCACCAATTAAATGTTACAGATGTAGGGCTTCCATCTATACCTGGCAGTCTGCTGGATATCCACATATCAGCTTATAGCAAAACTGAAACACATACCAAACAGGATTCTTCAAAATCTATAAATAAATGCTCTGAAATCCCAAAGAACCTAAAAAGGAAAATCGGCAATATTTCAAGTCGCTTCCTTCGCAGAAGATATTAATTCTATGCGCTCTATGCGTTAACATGCGCTCCGTCTTGGTTGCTTCACAGTATTTTTTTATTACAACGTTGCACAGACAGGAAGCGGCTTTTCAGAAATGGAATCTTGAAGGACAACATTAACCGATTCATATCTTAGAGTAGACAAAAATACGTTGTTAACTGGCAAAGTCCTCTTGTTTGTTCTAAAACTGTTCCAAACGTTTATATAACAGTTATATGCTAGTGAGATATAAAAGGATATATATATAGAAGACTCACTGTGAAGTTTCATTCAGATAGCTTCAAAACAGAGGAACTAGTTTGTGTAGGATATACGGACATGCCTAGATCGTCCTGGCAGTTGATATATATCAAGTATAATATGTATATATTTACTTTATTGGGTCGGAATTGACTCCTTTACCGCGTTTGCAAACAAATGAATAAATATTTTAGACCCAAGGGTATAAAAATTAAATCCTAGTTTTAGCATAAGACAAAGAAACTACAAAACATTTATGCAAATGTTGAAAAAGGGTCACACTGACACGTATTTCTAGCTGTTTTTGGTAAAAACCTTATAAAGTGAAATGAAAATGTTCAAAATCATTTTATAAATAAAATGTACGTAAAAAGTATGTTTAAATTGTTGGATATTGAAATACGATTTATTGATGAACTCGCCGCTATGAAACTGAAGGCAAATAACCCGAAGCTACCAACGCCGTCGTCGCCCAATAACAAAATTTGTTCCGTATTTAAAATGTTTTGTGTGAATTTAAACTCATTTAACAACTTTTATTAAATTAACCGTTTGTTTTTCGGTTAGAAAAGTGCTCCATGCGAGTTAAATTTTTTTTATTTCCCTCCATAAACTATTTAAACTATTTCAAATTATTTATTTTGCTTCCAAAATCACAGCTGTTTTATTATGCTGAATGCAACATTTATTTCGTGCGCTTTCTGTTTAGGTAACTGGAAATTCTTAAGATACGGACTTACAGAATTCTCTTCTGATAATTGAAGTGCGATTTACTTTCTCGATTATTAAGTGTTTTAATTTTTTCCACACTTTAAATCGCGCGCTCTCTGTAGGACAATGTACACTATGCAAGGCGTTAGCATATTGCAGACTGAATGGATTCGGCTACACTGCCGCAAATAAATCAAAAATCAACAATTAATTCTGCATTTGTCGCTTTGGTTCCCTGCTCTGTCACTGCACTTGGAGCACGGCATCCGATCCATTTGAGACCTGGTCGCACGGATAACAGAGGTCCCGCAACCAATCCGCCAAACCCGACGGCCCGTCCCCAGGAGAACCGATTTCTGCATGCACATGAAATCCCACAAGTGAATCGGAATCTGAATCTGAATCGGATCGAATCGAGTCAAGTCGAATCGGAGAGAGTCGCGTGCGTGATATAGCCGCCATATAATCGGGCGACATGAGCGGAACGGCGGAGTGCGCCGAGTACAAGTACTACATCGAGAAGTTCTACGTCCTGCCCCTGGAGCTCAAGAATGACATTATCTACTGTCAGCGTGCGATGCGCGACTTCCTCAAGGTTCACACGGTGAGTGGTGTCGAAATTTCGTCGTGGCGGGGGAGGGATTGATTAGCGAATAATTATTTGATCAACTCCTTTGTCTCTCTCTCTCTGGTCTATCCCTTAGCTGGTCTCGGAGGTCTTCAAGGAGCAGGCGGATGCGGTGAGTTATAAACACGAGGCTTATATCCCTTTAACTCTCCCAAACTTTCCTTGGAATTTTCTTATAACTTGTGATTTTTTTGAACACTTTGGGTCAAGTGCAAAGAACTATATACGTAAAGTTCAACTCTTTGTTATGAATACTTATGAATGTATGTACATGTGTTCGCTTTGAGTTTCGTAGAACTCGTAGTTTTACACAGAATTCTGAAGATAAACATGCAAGAAAAGGAAATGATTGAATAATATGTACACAAATATAAGTTATTGGTAATTTCTTACAACGTAAAAAGTATATTTACCATTTTTACATACTATATACTTTACTATATATGTACATATATCAATTTACATAAATAGAACAAAGCAATATCCTTTGTCTATGCAAATCAATGGTAAAAATTTTGTCAAATTAAATATTCTCATTTTGAGTAACATATTAATTCAAATATCACAATTTTCCAAATATTTTTTATCCGATTGAACTCTGTTAACAAAGAAATATTCAATACTGTTAGCAATATGTGTTTGAAATATTTAAAAATTCATAGATAGTCGAAATAAGAATTAAAATTTAGTTGCCTTTTTTTAATTTCAATTCAATTCAATAATTTTGCTTTAACTTTCACAATAATTTTCAAATTTTGCTTAAAGCTTCTTAGAGTTTAGACTTGTTAACTATCTTTACAACTATAATATTCTATTGTTTTATTTATTTAATATTTATTTGTACATTTTTACCAACATTTAAGTACCCAAAAAAATTACAATACTTGACCCAAAGGATTTCCAATTAAAAATAATACAATTACAAACAAAATTGAATTTATTGATGGCTTAAAAAATAAATGTACTTTAAGAAAAACTCCCGAAATTTCTCAGTGACCATGAGCGGGTTAATGGGCAGCAATCAGCAATTTATTAGCACCTCCGATCTCCCATGTTAACCCCGCTAATTAGTCAAAGTTTTTAATGTGCAAATCACACACACAATTCGCCCCCTTAGGATCCCGTGCAGATGCGCCGCATCTTGGACGAGCTGGAGGACGAGGTGTACGAGATCAACGCGGAGCACCAGTTCCTGATGCTGCGCCTGAACGACGACTTGGATGAGTTCCACCGGAAGCTGACCGAGAACAACATTGCCAGTATTCCGGCGGTGCTCAACGACTTTGTCTCGAACCAGATAGTGCCTTTGATCGCCGATGCCAGCTACCAGATCAGCCCCCACTCGGTTGTGAGTCGCGCCAACGAGGAGATGCTCATCCGCAAGCACTTCCTGCTCAGCCAGGACGACGAGGCGGGTGTTCCGCCGCTGAAGCTCAGCGAACTGGACGAGAATATCCCCTTGATGCTGGCGCCCCCCGTCCTGGGTCTCGGGCAGCAAATAGCCGCCGCCCGTGTCCCAAAGACGCACTGGCCCAAAATGAACGAGGTTGCGCCTCCGCTCCAGTCGCAGGTGGAGCTGGCCCAGAATCCACTGCGTGTTAGCAAGAGCGAGGTCGTCGAATCATCGTCATCTGCCAAGAGAAAGAACATCTCGTGCAGTTCACCGCCGCCCTTAGCTCCCATTACCCCAACTGTGATGTCACCGCAAAATGCGCCATTCGACGCCGTAGCCCAGAGACCCCCGCACCTGCACTATGCCCTGAAGAGAGCCCGGAAAACCAAGCAGCAGCCGCGCTCGTTCTGCGACGACGAGGTTATGGAGCTAACTAGTCTAGAAATTAGTCGTTTAAACAAAATCAACAAGGAAACCAGGAACACATCGTCGCCTCCTCAGCCTCCGTCAACTCCGCCGAAGATTTCAAAAAGTAATAATAATGCTGCTGCAGCCCCATCGCAGGCTCAATCGAATGCCTTGGCCAGGAAATCGACGCCACACATGCCCGTCCAGATGCCGGCGAAGAACTACAAGACCCGGAGCATAGGCAGAAAGTCCTCGCCCAATCCGCAAATGAGTTCCCAGAACCAGCCGGGGGGCTCAACCTCTGGCTCGGACGATTCCAGCGCCGAGCTGCAGCAGGAGCAGAAGCGACTGTTCGCGTCTGCTGCCCAGTGGCGCGACGAGCCACGCGAGACCCGCATCCTGCCGGCGGAATACGGCCAGGAGTCGTTCCTGGGGCTCTTCGGCCTCTACACGCCGGAGGTGCTGAAGAAACTCAATCAACGGCACTCGAAGCGCAAGCGTCGGACAGTTCAGAATGCCAGCGGCGTGGACTTTCACTACGGTCAGCAGTTGAGTGCCATGGAGACCTTGGTTCTGGGCGTCCGCGGCCACAAGAAGGCCAAGGACAAGCCGGAGTTCCTGCTCTCGCCGAAGGAGAAGCGCCTGCAGGCCAAACGAGCATACAATCGCAAGAGATCCGGATCAACCGGAGTTGCAGACGCCGCCGCCGCCGCGCCCACCGGCGACATTCCGTGCCAGCACGGCGAGACCAGCGCCTCCAAGTGCCGCAAGTGTCGCGAATGCAAAGAGTGCAGGCTCCGAGTGGGTGAGTCATTATCATTGTTTTCTTATTTTTTAAGTTATATATCAGTGACGCCATAACTTTCTCGAAGATCACAGAGAAAGAGCAAGCTAAGCTAGTTGGTAATGAAGCAACAGAATGTTGCTTAAACAAGTAATATTCTAAATTGAAACGTTACAATTTCATGGAAAGCCAAATAGACAGAGAGGGCGCTTTATATTTTTAACTATAACTTTTGCAATTTTCTTTTTAGAAACGTCCTTGTAATGTCATTTGTTTTTGTTTCTTTTCAGAGAGGGAGCCAGTTGTGTTCTGTCAGACTTGCTTGGGATATTACCATATAGAATGTCATGAGCACCCCAAAAGCCGCAACCAGATCCAAGCCCAAAGCACCCGCTGTCCGCCGTGCTTGCGGGAGCAAGCCGAGAAACTGCGGGAAGGAAAGTAAGAGCAGCACTGGAATGATCCCTATATACTTTGCTCGTTTCCCCGTCGTACATATATTGTCTGTTGGATCTTAAAAGCCACAAGTTGTTGGAGGAACTCCTCATCAATCTAAGAATAGGCAGGAGGCTGGGGCGTTTGTGAAAAGCCCGCCTTCGCTTCGTTTCGTTTCCCAATTTATTTTATTTTTTTTTTGTTCGTATTTAAGTTCAGGAGCGAATTAATATCTTCTCTTACTTTATTTTATATAATTTCATTAAAACCCCTAATTTAAGTATGCCAATGAATGTGCATACGGAAAAGTGATTTAATAAATAAATATATAAAAAATATATTTTCTTTCTAAAGAATCTTTTTTCTGGGATTGCTAGTAAGTTGTTCATTCACTTTTGCAGGCTTAGCATTATATTTTTATGTATTAAATGTACGCAGAGGAAATTATCAAGTATGCATAACGTTATAAAGCGAGTTTGTGAGATTTATAAAAAGTCAAAAAAATATGAGGAGGAATTAAGACAAAATTTTTGAAGAGACAAAGTTTTGAAGTTACATTTTATATATTAAATCACATGTATTACGCCGATTTGTGTAGAAGATGCAGCCCTGAAGCGTACTTTCGGCAGTCTGGCAGCTTTGGAATATGGCGCCAAAAATTTAAAAGGCATTCACAATAGTAGACAAAATCTTCGTAGATAATATTACAATAGGAAGTTTTGCGGATTTCAGGCGGACAAAACGTCCGATTTCAGACTCAAGAATGATAATAAAGTTAATCACCTGCCTTGGGGCTTGTGGCAGCAAAAGCTATCATTTTCGGATCCCGAAAAAGATACGTTTAAGGACCTTTTGCGATATCATTAACTGAACTCGTGCGGGTCGACTTCTGTATCATTTGAAATACTTTTTTAGTATTATTAACGGACCGGAATAGGTGCCATTTGAGATACTTTTATGATATTACTTACGATCGATCATTAGTTGAATAATTTATGTGATGGAATATAAATATACAAATATCCGTTTTATACTAACAGATAAATTAGATTACAATTTCACAAGACATAAAAAAGGTTTAAAATGAATGATGGAGTTTTCAAAAAAGTGCTTTAGCATATTATAATAGTTTGAAGGAATAATCCAAAACAAAGCTAAGTTGCATTTTGTGGCTCAAACCAAAACATTACATTCTTACTTATTTATTTTGATTTAATTGCTCATATTTACACAAATAAATAATTTAAGAATTGCAGAAAACGAATCTCAGTGTGAAAGGGTAAATATTGCATTTCGTTTTTATGAGTATTAAAAAGAATGTATATATGTACATTGCAGGCTGGATAATTGCACTATTCTAGTCGCGAATCCGCATCCGGACAAGCGGGAGCACCACAGCCAGTAGGGGCAGGAGGCTGCTGGCAGAGAGTCTACGCGATCCGTTGCACAGGTCGCCCTGGCAGAAGCACATGTAGACCTTCTTGTAGTTGTAGATGGTGTCCGCACAGCGGTCCATGTTGTCGTCCGGACCGCGCTGAACGCACATCCGCTGGATGGCCAAGTCGTAGTCGTCGATGGCGTAGGTGCCACCGCCCTCGATCACCTTGCCGCACCAGCCGCTGGCGCAGGGGATCGCCGACAGTCCCGGCTCATTCTCCACATCTGTGGCGTTGAAGGTGAAGGGATCCTTGCAGCTGCCCAATTCCCCGCGAGACCGACACTGGTAACAACGCCGCAAAAGTCCTGAGAACACATTTGAAACATAAGTAAAAGTTAAAACATTAAAATAGCTTGAAACTATAAATTTTTGAGTAAGTAGCACAGTGTTACTTTTCAGATAAAAGTCTGAATATCTTATAAACCAAAAATCTGTACGGAAAATAGTTAATTTTCTTTACATTTTGAATCATTTTACTTGGTTAAGTATTTAAGAAAATAACTCGACTATAAAATAATATAAAATAAATTCAAAGTAAATTTACCTTTAGAAGAAAAGAAACAAAGGTCATTCGATTGCATGCAAGTTACTTGAATTTTTATTTCTTGATTTCTGTAATCCTTAATCTTTCAGATTTAAGCTTATAAAAATAGGTAAATTGAAAGTAAAAAACTTTCTTTTTTCTTGGTTACTGACAAATGGGAAAATTATAATTCAAATTTAAACAATTCCTTATTAATTAATTTTAATTAACTTTTCCTGATTTCCCCCCGAAAAATGAAAATGAAATTAGAACACACACACACACAAGTGCAGCGCGCACACACACACTTGCAGGTAAAACAAAAGACATCAACGGGAAAACGAACTTGTTGGCACTTGGTTTCAAAATAACTTACCATCGATTTGTGTCACTCCAGTGAGGATTATAACAGCCAGGCAAAAGCTAATGGACTGCATGTCCAAAAATATGAGTGAGGGAATGCGGGATTATGAGTAAAATTATTAAGATATATAAAAGTTAAAAGCAAGGCCAGTGTGACCGCAGATTGACCATTTAAATATACCAGCTGACTCATACAAATTTATCAATAACTATCATTTCACTTCTTTTATATTCGCCACATTAATTTAAATGTAAAACGGATAACAAGTTTTTAATGTTAAATATGCATTTTTAATTTCAATTATTAATAACAAAAATTTTTAAAACAAAATTATTACAGAAATAATCGAATATCGTCATTGCAGAAGTGGAGAAACATTAGCTAAAAGTTAACTTTTACGCTTAACTGCTAAACAAACAGATATAAATTATTTAATATTAAAATGGAATAAATATATGCTTTAAAATACAGAACATATAGAAAAATTAAAAAAAAAACAAATTTAAGGCATTAATTTGAAAATTAAATTAATGACGGCCATTTTTTAAATGTATATGAATTAACCCATGTCAAACAAAAATTTAATTTTACATTTTTTAAGCAATTTGGCCTCTTTTCAATTTCAATTCAACAATTTTGCTTCAATTTTCACAGTAATTTTAAAATTTAAAGCTCACAAAATTTGCTTCTTAGAGTTCAGACTTGTTAACTATCTTTACAACTAGAATATTCAATTATTTTGTTTATTTAATATTTATTTGTGCACTTGGCCTGTTTTTTATATGTGTTGGGTGCGAAATTAGTAAAATTATTTGGAATAATTTAATAAGTTAGAAATAGTTAATGTGTGAAGCAAAACATTAAAAAACATTAAAAGCGTATTAAAACTCAATAGAAAAGGAGAGAGGAAATCTTAACTTTGTAGTAAAAATAAAAGAATATCTTACGTATTATAATTGATGACGATTTTTTTTTTAAATTACTCTGTTATTTGTTTTATTTAGGAAAGCAACTTATTTTATCAATCAAAAATCTGGGTTGTCTTTCAATTTTAATAACAATTAAGAAAAGAAAAGTAGTCTTTTAACTAATGCATTTAATTTTTATACCCTTGCAGGGTATTATAATTTCAGTCAGAAGTCTGCAACGCAGTGAAGGAAGCATTTGCGACGCTATAAATACATAAATATAGTTTTGATCAGCGACAATAGACGAGTCGATCTAGCCATGTCCGTCTGTCCGTCTGTCTGTCTGTCCGTTTCTACGCAAACTTGTCCCTAAGTTTTAAAGCTATCTATAGGAATATTTTAAAATTGTTTTCTATATATTCTCACTAGTATATAAATCGTAAACTTCTGACTTAAATAAGAATACTCTGCAAGAGTATAAAAATTCAATTCCGCTTAAATTAGAAAAAATACCTTACAATATTATTGCCAACGGTAAATCCTTAAATCTGATAAAAACGCTTAAAAAATGTTGTTATTATAACAGTATTTTAATATATTTCTTTTTCAAACTCTTCTTCTTATAACTAAGATACGGTTACACTTTCTGCATTTTTTTCTGCACCAAAAGCAGTCTCTTTTAGTTTTCAGTGATGAACCTCCGAAAAAGCTAGACTCTGAAAAAAAATTAGCTAAAAATTAAAGATATTAAATACCAAGAGCTACATCAAAATGCAAGAAAAGATAAAACACTATGTTTTAAACATTTTTAAATGAATTTATTTTTGCTAAGTATTGAATTTAAAAAAAATTTAAAATTCACTGGTTTTCTGGACTAAAAACCAGTTCAACTTCACAAGAAAGGCGTTTAAATTGACAAGTATGTAAGGAATGCTAAAGCTTATTGTTTTCAGCGGTCTTAATTTCAAATACTTCCACCATTTGCTAATTTGACAAGATGATTTTATCGATTTCGGATTTTATATTAATAATTTTGCATGTTTCATAATTGTTCCAATATTTTAATAAAATCAAATATATTCATTTATTTATTGTACCGTAACACAGGAACACAAAACGAATTTATTTTTTTTATCATATGGGACACCATTAGCCATCGAAAACAAAATATTTATTCATTATTCTTACAAAACGCATCATTGGTGTCACACGTGTATGTTTTCATGTCACTTTTTTGCTGATTAACGTTAATAAATTTATATGTTAAAATAAAAAATTCTCTAGCAAATGCTATTATTGCTGGAATATGGTAGATTAATATTTAAAAAATTTATTTTAAAGATCTAATCAATATCTAATTGCAAATTTCATAGGCTTGTCCATTTTTAATTATGTATGCTTGGTCATATCAGATATAAGTTAACAACAGGTTGTTTGGATATTCGTCTGGTAAACAACTATTCAGGTCATAGAAACGCCAAAGCTTTTAAAACAGCTATTAAATAATATAAATGAATATAAATGAAATGCAACAAATTATTTAAGTGTGGTAGTGTTAAACTAGCTAAAATAACGTAAATTTTGCTTGGAAAATAGCTATATGCCGCTAGTTTAGAATTCGATGAAAACCGCCAGATATAGCGGGCAAATAGATGAATTGGCAACGCTGTCCGTCGTAAAATAACTAATTTCACAGCGAAAAACTAATTTTTTGTGTGCCTCGACGACATCTGTACATATTTTTGTTATTTTTTTTTGCCGAGATCGAAAACAATAGCGAAGAGACGTCGTGGAATACGCTGGGCCGCGAGTTTTCACCGGAGAGCGACGAGCGTGAAAAACTGCGTACGTACAAGAGGCACAAAGTGGGCACCGAGAAGGCAGAAAAAAAAATATGACGGAAGAATAGAGAAAGAGAGGGGAAATTCGGCAGCTGTGCGTCGTAACTGAAGCAACAAAAAGCGGGCCAAGGAGCGATAGCGGGATTTCAGTGCAAAGTGCATGCGCTATAAACAAATGAAATCATTTAAATAGACATATAATCATGAGCGACGCTGGCAGCGCAGTCGGCAGTGCAGTCGACACCTTGCAACCGTCACCCGTCACCCGTCTCGCTTCCTCGCGTGTGCTTTTGTTTTTGTTTGTTTGCCAACTGTTTCATTTCGCCATGTCCCCTTCCTCTCTCTCTCCCAGCAGCACCCCACACTCCCAATTGGAATTGGACCAGGAAGCGAGCGTTCCAATAGGAGCAGCCCGACGCATCAGTAGCAACAACAACACCATGGCTCTGGACAGTGGGACGCAGACAAATGCGCTGACCTCATCGTTTACCAATAAGAAGAAGGATGCCGCCGCGGAAAAGGAAAATCTATGGTGAGTCTTTCCCAAATTTCAAATTTCGCTAAAAAAAATAAACAAAACGAATCATCGCTCCTTCTCTCTCGCTCTTTGTGTGTGAAATAAATCACAACTTTCTTTAGCTGAAATTACCAAACTGCGAAATATGTTTATAAACATTTTAATGTGACAACAAAGTTATATTTCTTGTTTCAAGAATTCTAGTCCAATGCGATCTCTACTAACAGAGACTATAGTAAAATATATTCATTATATTTTAGTTGTGTTTTAAAATTGTTTGTTTATTTCACTATTTTGTTTATTTTAATTTAAATACAATATTCTGCAGATGTTATTCATCATTGCTTTATATTCTGTATTTAAATACAAGTATTTTTCTGCACATATTTCCCTTTTTATTGCTTGTAATTATTTCTAAACCCTTTTTTTAATTTGTAATTGCAATCGGTGGCCAAAGAATTTAACAGCCGGCACCGCCCACTTGAAACTCTCACAACTCCCACAGTACACCTGAAAAACAGCTGATTTCTTGGACATGTCATACATTTCCGTGGTCTCTAACCTCAAATGTTGGTAGAATTTCCCCCCTTTGTTTTTATTCGTAACTAATATAATTAAACAAAATGCGTAAATAAATAACATTACAAGAAGAAGAAGAAGATAGCAAAAATACCTGCTAAAGAACGAAAACAAGACAGTGAGCGAGAAAGAGAGAGAGGGGAGAGACCAAAGAGAGCAACAATGTGCGAGAATGATTCACTATTTCGTTTAAAAAAAAAAGAGGGCAGCGCGGTAGCTCTGCCTACTCCGGTAAACTTTTTTCGCATTATTTTATTTAATTTGTTGTTGCACACTCACACACGCACGCACACTCATCTATGAATAAAGCTCAGCTTGATGGGCTGCCTATCAATAATGCTACATCCAATTGGAATTATTTCGCCCAATCAGGCAAACTTGGCTCTAAGACGTGCTAGTGTGTGTGTGTGTGTGTGTTGCTTTCCAACTGGCCTTCAGTGTGTGTGTTTGCGGCCGATGTTGTCATCACTCGAAAATGTCGTTCGGCTTAAATTACACTAGTTAACACAATTAGGCACATTTGGCAGTTAACAGCTGTTTGCTCTCAGAAAAGTAATCGATATTGCAACAATGTCAGCTGTTTTTGCATTGAATTATTTTCTTTTCTTTTTTTTTCAAAGTTAACTTGTTTAAACATTCGATTCAAGTTACGCTCAGTTATCTAGATATAACATGATAAATATCTTAAATGAAATAAGGAAATATGTGTAATTTTAAAACGTAATATCACTTCAAATATTAGTATTCTTAATTTAACTTTATTTATAAAAGTATACCTACCATAAATTAAAGTATATTTAACTCCAAGTGGTAGCAAATTTAAAAAGAGACTTATGGTGTTAAAGGAACTGCTTTATTGCGAACTGTTCAATGTCTTGAAGTGAATAATCTAATAATTTCTTACAAATTTGTATATTTATTAAACCAAATCACATTCATACATATGTATGTACATACAATGTATGTAGAATAATTTGTACAGAATGTCAGGGATTCAATTTTATATTGATGTTTTGATACATTTTGTATTAAATTTCATTCGAGTTCGTTGACAACAAAAAAAGAGCTTAGGTTATTTTTTATCATAGGGTATATAGGGCATTAATGATATATAATATTATATATTTATATTTAAAACATTAATGATTTCGTTTATGTACTAAACCGACTTTGTGTACCTAAATTGTTATGCTTTATTTGAATATTAATCAGAGAAATATCAGCTTCTTTGGTAGATTTGAATCCGGTCTTTCTTTTATAAACAAATCATTTGTTTATAGCTTAGTGTCTTGAAGCGTGAGAAATTTTTTCACAGGCACATTTCCTCTTTGGAAAATATAGCATCATTGTTTGTTTACTTCATTGGACAGTGGAAAAGGATATGGTATTAATTTTAATTAAGCCTTACTTCCCATTGATTTGGAAACATTTATGAACCTTGTCCTATGTCCAATTTTCTATATCAAGAGACATATTTGATCGAAAGATTTGATCAACGTCATTGATTTGTAGTTAAAACCGTTTTATTGGCTTGATTTTTGTTGTTGTTTTAGATAATTTTCGCAAACATAGAAACACTACAGACTATAGAACGTATTTTGACTACATTTCCTCGATAAATACATCGTTATCGTCCTCGTTATCGGTTTGTGGCACCGAGGGCTGCGATTGCTGCTGCCTATCGAAGTTATTCTGGATGCGTTCCAACAGATCCGTGGCCACCAGCGCAAAGTCCTCCCACAAGGCATCGGTTCCCTTTTCCTCCTCTTCGTTGCGATTATCGTCGGGATCATCCTCGTCGTTATCGTAATCGTTATCGATATCGCCCGTTGGCAAACGCTCTTCATCGAGGTAATCGGCCAGAAGGTCGCTCACCTCGTCGAGAATATTTCCATTCTGGCAGAGATTGGCGGCGCACTGGCCATCGATGAGGAGATTCCACAGCGCTTGACACACTATGTTGGCCAGGAACCAGTCCTCCTGCTCCAGAGATCCCCGCAGTAACAAGGATAAAAGCTCTGCTCCTCGCAGCTGGAGGAACGGACCTCGCTGCTCGCCATCGCCCAGGAGATTCACCAGCACTCCAATGGCACAGGTCCGGAGCTCGTAGTCCTGCCCAGCTGCCTGCTTTGTCAACTGCTGCACCATTAGAGCTAATCCTCCAGAGCCGCAGAAGCATCGCCTGGCTCTCTCGTTTCTCGTCAGGTTCCCCAGCACCCTGGCCAACTCCACCTTGGTCGCCGAGGTCTGGCACGTGCCCAGAACGTTTGCCAACGAAGCGGATAGCTCGTCAATCAAACTCTGGAGGGATCCCTTCGCCAGAGGTTGAACTGCCGCCTGCTTGTCCTGATAGAAGCACAGGTTGTGGAGGGCTCCCAATGTGGCGTGCAGGAGCTCCTGTTGCTCCGATGACTGACCAAGAAAGTGTACAAATTATAATTTATGGATTATTCGCTTCAAATGCTTACCTTCTTCTTTTCCAACTCTCTACTGGTTGTGCTCAGAAGCTGCAGAAGTACCGAACCCAAGGATCTGACATTGCCCAGCCCTGCGCCCACTTCCGGATTCACACTCATGTTGGCCACCACTCGTATGAGCTTGATCTGAGCATCCAGGAGGGCAGGACTTGTCGGCGAACGATCGTTTAGCTGTTCCAAGACATTCAGGAGATACTCCATCGCAACATCGTTTTGAAAGTACTGCAAATCAACATAAAAAGATGTTATATATCTGAGAAAAGAAACATAAACTTGTGAAAACTCACCTGAATGCGAGCGGACTCGTGCTTGGCCAGAATATTGCCCAGCATGTAACCCAACCGACTCAGGACAGCCAGGAGGCGTTCACTGCACTGGCCACCAGCACAGGAGGGACCCAGCAGCAGGCCAATCCGGGCAGCGTAGTTGTGCAGCGTCTCACAGCACTCGGAGTCTTCGGAAAGAACGCTGCAAGGAACAAAGGTTACCACAGTGAAACTCTGTTGGAATCCCAACCCACCTGAGGGTGCGCACTACGTTTGCCTGGACCTCCAGCTCTCCCATGGATACCTCGGCCGCCCGGATGAGGTGCGGACATGCCAGCTGCAACTGGAGCTGCAAGCGCTGCTGCTGCTGGGAGACATCCGCCAGAGCTCTCATCGCCGCCGACAGCTGGTAGAGCGTGTGCAGCGGTGGTCCCTGGAGGCGCTTCGTGGCCCCTGCCTCGTTCAGCATCTGCAGGTGCAGAATCATCAGCTCTACGGCTCCGTGACGAGCTAGCCGGGAGACCAGCGTCTGCTGACCTGTCAGCTTTCGCGGGCACAGTGGAGCGGATATGGCGGTGAGAGCTGGCGAGGTTACTGGGTCAGGAACCGGATTACTCGCATCCGAACCCTCGAGACCAATCCAGTTGCGGTTCAGTGCATCGTCCCGGTCCTGGGCACTGCTGGCGGTCAGAAACCGTATGCAGCCGTAGGCATAGATGCAGGCCTCCGGATCATCCAAGGGCGAGGCGTGTCCCAAGCCATCGATCAGCAGTTCCAGCACATCGTGCTCGTGGAACAAGGCGTCATGCTGTTCGTGCCTTGCCACCTTGAAGATCAGTTTGCAGGCTCCAGTCAGATTACTGCCAGTAACGCGAAGCTGCAATCGGATACATTCAAATAAATCTGAATCATCTGAAAATATATTAAGGCAAGCTCACCGCTAAGACCACACGGGCCACCGCCAAGAGAATCCGCGGCGAACTGCATTCCACCAATCCGTAAAGTCCGCCAAGGATGAAGCCGCGCTTAAAGCTGCGCTCCTGCTTTCGCACGCGAGTATAGAGTTCTTGGAGGATCTGCAATTGATTTATTTATTTGAAAGTATAAAGACGAACTATAAGAGGCGAGAATATCTGTTGACACTGTTGAATATCCAAAAACTGCGAAGTTGCTTCCTACTTACGGCATTTACGTGCAGCACTGTCTCGTCGCTGCAGTCCTTGAGGCCCCTGTGCTGCTTCAGGAGCTCGATGAGGGTCTCTGTGCTGGACTGGCACAGCAGAGCGCCGTTCCTGGTGGGCATGGGCGTGGCATGGCCGGAGCCGGATAAGGCCGGCAGTTGTCGCGGTGTGCTGGGCTTCTCGTTCTGCAGATATCGCATACTGGAAAATACACAGAAAGGAAGTCACAAGCAATTGATTGTCTCCACCGAACGTGTGGAACCTACGAAAAGGCGCTGGGCGGCCGTCCTGCCAGGGCGACTTTGCCGTACAAGACGCGGCCGGATTCGCGTGGCGTGATGGGTCGCCGGGTGCTGACCAGGCGCGCGCCGCCGGTGGCCATCAGTGGCACTGCTCCCGAAGCTTCTCCCAGGAACATTTTCGCCTCGCTAATGAGTTCCGCCGACGTCTTGCGCCTTCCCATGCTGCCGCCGCCCGGGACCAGGCCCAGTTTATTCAGGTTTTGTTCACTGGCATGCGGATGGGGCGGATGTCGGACGTTATGCTGGGATCTCTCCAGCTGTCTGTCCGGCCTCTCCCCTTTCGTCTCCGTCTCTGGCTGTTTGCCCTTCTCCAGGACCTCTTTGGGACGCGTTTCGCTGCGCGAGCGACGTTTCAGCAGCAAACTCATCCTAGGATCAGACAGTTTGCTATTTTAAATGTTAGGACACAGTCTGTTTCAACTTGAAATGATACAGAAATATAAATTGGGATTAAGCTCTGTGACCAGCTAAACCAACACGGCCAACAGATCCAGAAGCACTCCACAAAAGTGCCCGAGTGTTAGCCTGGAAAATGTAGTTTTCGTTTGGCTTTTCGCGTGCACCATGCCAACGGGGGGGAGCCACTCCGCCTCCATCCACCGCTGGCCACCACCTGTCAAGAGAGCCGCAAGGAGAGGCGAGAGGCGAACACCCACCACTAAATGGAGAACACTAAAACGTACGTTTACCACCGACTGGCGCACAGTGGGGCGAGGTTGGTTTTCCCAGGAACTGGGTCAGCGTGCGTTTGCTTCGGAAATTACAGAAAGGGATGTGGAAGTTAATTGGATTTAAAGGAAATCGAAAGTATTGAAAATGAAAGCACATTAAATTGGGTTTCAGCCCAAATTCGTTGCCACTGATACGTGTTTAATTTTGTCAATGACAAGAGGCAGGCTGTTTCAGAAGAATCTATACCTAAATAGATATAAAAAAGACGCAACAAATTGTTAGCATTTAGTATAAAACCATCAATAGTTAGCATTTAGCATTAAGTAATTAGGGTTCCACTTTTCATTGTTCCAAATCGATGTCAATGTCAATAGCCAGAATATAGGATTAAGAAATCGGAGGGACGATGGTCACACAAAAACCGGATGAAGCCCAAGAAGCACATAAAACGAAGGCAGAAATAAATAATAAAAATCAAAAGAATTAAAAGCAATCCGAAGATAAATTCCGTCTACAAAAAAACAAAGTTTGTTGACTTTCCAATTATTTTCTTATTGTATATTATGATCATTTCAATGGCAACTATTTTAGTCGTATTATTTTGATAATACATACGACGAATTTGAAAAAAAAAAACATTTATACAAGATATTCAGGCCTGCTCCGGTTCTTGAAATTGGTTTTCGATTTCGATTTGGCCAAAAGCTTTCGATTTCGATTTTAGCTGCTCCGGTTCTCGAGTACTTTTTGGTATCGTTTTGTTTAATATTTTTTGTTGCTTAAAAAGCTGGCGTTGTTGGTTTAAATTGTTGGCTGAATGCTAAAAAGTGTTTAAGCTGTTAAATTATTTGTCTTAGGAGCCAAATAAGGTCGGCAATTGCTTATTTAATTCATTTATTTACATGAAGAGGCTGCCAGCTTGCATGCAGTTTCATTTCCAGTGGTCTCAATTAAATTTGAACAGCTCTTTTATCATTTACTTTATAAAATTAGCTAGATTTATTAAATAAAACATTATTAAACCTTCATTGTATAATATTTTTGCAAAGGTTTGCATTTAATAAGTATTTATAGCTGAGTGTTTCTTAACGACTTGTTCCGCCAACTGTCTGGCAACCTTAGCAACCAAATCGAAATGCATTGTTGCCGACGGCAAAATTTGTGTTGTCAAATCTGAGGTGGGGTCAGAAATAAATTTTTTATAAAATAACTACGTGCCAGAATGATCTTGTGGTGATGTGGAATAAACATCAATAGACCACTGAGCATACTATTTTTTTCCCTTAGCAAATAACATCTGATTTGATAAGAAAAAAGGCATTTACTTTTCATTTCGGCCAGATAAAGGTGCCCGTTTTGCAAATCGAAACCGGCTTACGATTTCGAGAACCGAAGCACCAATTCCCGTTTTCAAAATCGAAATCGCAAGAGCTTTTCGATTTCGAGAACCGGAGCAGGCCTGATTATATATGTACATGATATTATATCAACGGATTAATATATATGTTCTTATGGTCTCCTCATTGTTCAAATGGCTTATGATATGGTTATCAGATTCTTATTAAATTAAGTTTAAAGAGGCCTATATTTCATTGAAATATCTCTAAAAATGAGAAACTAGTTTGAAAAGTAACGAACGGTTTTGACTAAATTCTTAAAATCCTGCAAGAGGACAAAGGGATCTCCAAACAAGAAAACATTTGTGATGCAAATGGCGCAAAGAAAGACTAATTTTCAAAGCTTCTAAGTATTTGCAACTGAGAAGAAACTCTCTTGACAAACAAATTTCACACAACTTTGCACCAGTGTGTCCTAGTCACAGGCAAATGAGGAGTCGCCGCTTTCAATAAAGGAACCGAGCAAAACAAAACAATCGAAGCGAACTGGAAAAAAAAGTGCTCGGCAATCGATATTCGTTCCCACAGTTGCTGGGAGAGCCCGGGGGAAAGGGAGAAATGTTTGGCGGAGAGATGGCCTGTGACACAGGACTTGAGGTCAATTTGCATGTCCCGCCAGTTCGACTGTCCGGTACTTGCTGAGGTATTTCACTTCAATTGAAAATTATTTAATTGGTCTAATTGAATTGCAGACAGAGCTGCGACGGTCGCAAATCGCATGCGAAACCATATCTAATATTGACGTAGTTCCAAAACACCAAATTGAGCACGAAATGTGAGGCGAAGTGGGAGTGAAAATATGAGAGGCGGTCCGTCCGTACACATCCATATATTATTTGGTGCAGGGAAGGAAAGCAAACCAAACCGTCAGCTCGGTCTTGGGGGTGCGGAAATTAATTTGATGGCGGAATGTTGCGAAAAGGGAAATGTGGATGGATGAATGACTGAGCTGACCTGAATCCATTTACGTGTGTCAGCGGAAAAGCGGAAAGTGGAATGCGTAATTCGCAATCCTGCCGAGCTTGGAGTGCGACCTATCAACTAAACTCAACGATCTTGAGTAAAGCAATTTGATATTTTTCACAGCATCATACTTGTTCGTATGATGAAATCAGCAATATGTTTTGGTAAGTAGTAATTGCAACACTCGAACCAACAACAATTGTAAATAAAAGATACAAATTCTTTTTTCGCACTGGCTTCAGAGTTTACTGTAATATTTGAAACCAGAGAGAGGGTCTCGTCCTCTTGTACGCATAAAAATCTGCTACAATTGGGGTGCTATAACCGATTTTCAGATACCAGATATCAGACTTTGAAATTATTTCTCTCCTGTTCAGGCTATTTTTTTTAAAGGTAGTTTTTTTGTGGAAAGAAATCTTTATTGCTCGTTATTCATCTTTAAAGCACAGAATATATTGTCTCTTCGATTGAATATTTGATAAACAAGAAAGGAAGATTTCGGCACAATTGCAATTGCATCATTATCTTTTTATCCACAGCTAATATGACATGAAATATATATATGTACATATATATATTCATATTCATATTATTTTCTATAGTTTTACATGTTTTTTACATTTTTTTCATTTAGAGTTCATTTTATAGTCGTCTATATTATATGGTCGTTCGGTTTTCATGAAATTAATAACAAATTTATAATTTTGCAAAATGGTTTTATCTCGAAGAAAATGAAAATATGTTGAAAACTGGCAAAATTATAATATTTTTGTCTACAAATGTCTATGTGCAGCTATATGGTCTAGCAGACCGATTTTCACAAAAGTTAAACAGGAATTTTGAAAGAATATAAAAGGCTCATATCCCAGTTTAAATTAAGATATGGGCAATTCTCTGATAAATAAAACATGTGTCAAGACTTTTTACAAATTAACACAAAACGAAATTTATAGTTCTTGGTCAGCATTATAAGTATAAGTAAGATCGGGCAATTGTTCGTTTTCGAGATAATTACCAAAATGTAAGGAGTTCGCACGCGACAAAAACAGAAATCACTTTTTCAAAAACCAATTTATGCAATGATTTTAATTGTATTTTTTTAATTGAATTGAATTTTAATGTATTATGCATAATATTGTCTTAATTATATTCTTGTTTTGACCTTAAAATATTAGGTCGTTTTTTTATTTTAAATTATTATTGTTGTCGCTCACGACATCTTTTAATATCATACTTTGCATGTTGTTTTTAACTTTTTAAGTAAATTAAAAGAGCATACATCCGTTTTATTTAGACTCTGCATTCTTTTAGTGATCTTACAAAACAAAAGACAAAGTATGTATAATGCTTTAAGATGTTTTTATCAAAACAAAACATGACCTTTTTTCGAGTTTTGCATCAAAATAATAAAAAAAAAATCTCGTTTGCGCGAAAACGCATTCCAATATATCGAAATTGGTTTTAGAATATGCTATATGCTTTAAAATTTGATCTATTGAAACATTTTCCAAAGTTACTATGTTGGAAAAAAGTATTTTGGAGAATTAATTTTTTGGCCGCGGTTATTCTTTTCTGAGAATGACCCATATGTTGAAAAATGGTGATGTTATATGTTTCCCCCAAAAAATGTCGGATAGTTTCTATAGCAGCTATATGGTGTTGTCGTATGATTTGAGTCTTATATATATATGAGTAAGAATATACCTGCAAAGTTTCATTTAGTTTAAAAACTGAGAGACTTGTTTGCGTATAATTGGACAGACGGACAGGGCTAGATCAACTTTAGACGGTCGGAAATACTTCCTTTACTGCGCTGCAAACTAAAATTATAATACCCTGAAAGGTTATAAAAAAGGTGTTCTATTACTTTTCGTCAATATTTGTAAATCTTTAGC
This sequence comes from Drosophila watanabei, assembly GCA_008042575.1. Lineage (NCBI taxonomy): Eukaryota > Metazoa > Arthropoda > Insecta > Diptera > Drosophilidae > Drosophila > Drosophila watanabei. The sequence continues at coordinate 16,690 of VNJS01009623.1, read as the reverse complement.
AAAAATAGTCTCGTTAATTGGTGTTTCTGTTTGATAATATAGATTAACTAACGCTCTGTGAATAATACTTATAATTTTATACATTTTTTTTATGATTTTGCAGGTCAGCGATACTAAACGAAGTACAAACACAGGGCAGCACAAAACTTCCTTCAAACAAATCTGTACTAGTATTAGGCGACAATGCCACCGGAAAGACGACACTCATTGCCAAGCTCCAGGGCGTCGAGGATCCGAAGAAGGGCTCTGGCCTGGAGTATGCCTACATCGATGTCAAGGACGAGTACAGAGACGGTGAGTAAAAAAACACTCGAATGGTGATCGTGTAATGTTTGCTGACTCCTTGCCCTTGCTTGTTTTCGGCACAGACATGACGCGTTTGGGCGTTTGGGTTCTGGACGGCGATCCAGGACACACAAACTTGCTGGACTTTGCGCTCAACGAAACGAACTATGCACACACACTCGTCATCCTCACCGTCTCGATGACGCAGCCGTGGGGCTGGCAGGAGCAGCTCAACCATTGGATCAAAGTTCTCGGCCAGCATATTGAGGGCCTGCAGCTGGACGCAAAGGAAAAGGAGGCGGCCCGCCAGCGCCTGGCCACCACGTGGCAGAGCTACTGCGAGGTGGGCGATGATCTCGATCCGGGCTCGCCGGTTAAGCGGACGATGCGCAACAACTCGATCGATGAGGACGACCTGCTGCCGCTGACGGAGGACGCACTAATTACAAATCTGGGCCTCGACATTGTCGTGGTGGTCACAAAGGTAAGTGCCGCTTAGGGGGAATCTCTGGCCTCCGATTCACGTTCTCATTTCGCTCCCTTGCAGACGGACTACATGACAACGCTGGAGAAGGAGTACGAGTATCGTGACGAGCACTTCGACTTCATTCAGCAGTGGATACGCAACTTTTGCCTGCGGCACGGTACCTCGCTCTTCTACACGAGCGTTAAAGAAGACAAAAACTGTGATCTCCTCTACAAATATCTGACGCATCGAATTTACGGCCTGCCATTCCGTACGCCAGCGCTAGTCGTTGAAAAGGATGCAGTACTCATGTGGGTATCCCCTCTTAGTCCTTTGCGACCACATATTTATAAATATATAACTATTTCAGTCCGGCTGGCTGGGATAGCTTGAAGAAGATAAGTATTCTGTACGAAAATATGCATGGAGTCAAGGCCGAGAATCCCTACACAGACATAATCAAGGCCCCGCCAACCCGAAAGGTTAGTACAGAGCGCCAGCAGGAACTCTAATAGGTCTCTCTTACCTTCACACATTCATTCATTCAGCCGGTGTCCAATCGTGAGGCGGAAGTGCAGACGGAGGACGAACAGGCCTTCCTGGCCCGCCAGCAGGAGATCCTCAAGCAGGGCGATCAGGTGCGCGGCGAGTCGCCGCTGCGATCGCAGGCCGGTGGCGTTGGCAGCAACAAGAGCGGACCAAGGACGCCCGGCAGCACCACCGGACAAAGCTCGCCCAAAAAGGTGCGTACCATCTCTTGGATTATAATTCAAAGTAAAAGTTTTATGCATATATTTGGCTTCCCTGCAGATCGATCCCAAGCTGACGCCAGCCACTCCCGGTGGCGAGGGAGTTCTGGCCAACTTCTTCAACTCGCTGCTGCACAAAAAGTCTGGCGGCCCGGGTGGCGCCGGTCCGGGCGGACCTGGCACTCCCGCCGGGGCTGGGCGTACAGCCAACGGCACCGACGCCATGATGACGCCCGAGAAGCTGGCCGTGCGCACAGATGCGGCCGCCGAGCTGGATCGATTGTCGCGCAGCGTCAAGAAGGAGATCGATCTGTCGCAGAGTGAGTGTTGAGCAGCCACCAGCACCACCACCAGCACCAGCATCAGCACCAGCATCAGAACCAGAACAACATAAACAAAGAAAATAAAAATTATGTAAGCATAGAGTGAAAGGCAGAGACTCGACTCGTTGACGACAGTCTTGAATGCAGCCGCTTCTAGATCATTCAATGGTCTGCTAGTTGTTGCTGGCTCTTGATCACAGTTTTCCGGGAAAGTAGTATTCAAAAATTAACCTTTAATAAGAAGAACACTGAAGCTGTTTATGTCAAGGTTTTATGAGTTAAAATAAAATTATAAATGTTAACAAAAGAGCTGACAAAGTATTGAAATTTAAAAAGGAGACGAGAGCCAACCAAAGCATGTGTAATCAGCCTTCTTTAGCTTTAACTTTGTCAAAGGCTTACCGAATGGCTTGCAAACAATTTGAGTGTCGCCGAAATCAAGTCGAAAAACGAAACATTTTAGAATATTGAATGCATTTCCCAGGAAACAAGAAGATACCAATCCCTTTTAGAAAACATTTCAATCTTTCTGGAACCCATTTGATGAGTTCCATGACCAACCCCGCGTTTTTCCTTCCTTGAGCCTCCTGCGGCATACTCAAAAAACACACCTTAGATGGGAACTGTTGCTGAAACGAAAGTAAAGCAAGACAAAAACTAGGAATGAAAATAAACCGAGCGATAAAAAGAAAATGAAATCGTTTGGCTTACCGAAACGGTTTGCAAAAATGTGAAGAATGATAAATAATTAATCGCTGAAAAATAATGTGAAAATGCATGCAAATTACGACGAGTTCTAGGGTCCACACACACACATTTGTATCATAACAATGTATCTTTAAAGCGCTGTAATCTGTAATATTAACAAAAGAGAGAAAAGGAAAACCTAAAACGAGAGAGATTCTTAACAGTCCAAGAGGAAAGTACTCACACACACACAGACACTGTAGCTTGTATATGTACTTTTTAATTATATTCATTAAGTATGCATTCACCCGAAACAAGGCGATACAAAAGACCTTGTAATAACCAACTGCATAACGCCCATATGCAGGGTGAGAGTGTAAAAACTAAAGATAAATTCTCACGCATGTTGTTACAAGGTCTTTGGCAATACTACACTGGCCTCATGTATACATATTGTGTTGTGTTCAGTTGTAGGCAAAAAGTATATATATTTATTCGAGAAGAGATGATGATCCTTTGTCGCCTGTAATTTTTTTCTTTTTTTTTCTTGATTAGTTAGCCTGCTTTGCGTTCATTTATTCCTCTTGTAATTAATTTTAAACCCCAATTCCTTTCTTTTTAATCTAATCCCTATCCCAACTATCAGCAGGGATAAATACCTATTGTAGATTTCAATTTTAAAGCAAGCTTTTATTTAGAGCATTTTATGAACGTTTCCACGAATCGCGGCAAGTTAGCAAGAATGGAATCTTACTCGGCTCTTTTGTTTATGATTTTACCATTAATTTATTTGGGACGAGAACAAGAAGTCTATCCTCTTTGCCATATAATGTATTTGCTTTCTTTCCCGACCGACTCTTCTTCCACATCTTCCTTCTCTTTCCCTTTTGCTCTGAGTCAACTCTTTGCTACTCGCTCTTAGCCGTGCAGTTTGTCCGAAAGAGAAGCAGCCACAAAAAGAAAGGAGAGGCAACACAAAATTACAAAATAAATAACGAAATGCAAGAAATAAAATAGAACGATTTGTGCTACAGAAACTATTTTTATGTATAAATGAAAGATAATTATTATGAATATATTGTATAACATTATATATTTAAATACACATACATTTAACAACGTGAGCAAATTAAAAGAAACCTGTGCAAGCAAATTATTTAAACAAATTGAACGCGGTATTCCACACGAGTCTTGGCCCTTCTATGTGAACAAAGAACAAAGCTTAAAACACTTACACACAAAATAACTTAATGTAAATTAAAAAAAAATAAAAACAATGATAAACATATAGAAATCAGCGTAAAAAAAATAAAAGTTAAATAATTTAAATACAATTTTTCAAAAACATTAAAAAACTCAATCAATGATTTCTTTATTATTTATTCAATTGTAATTTGGGTTCTTTAGGGCTTACGCGGGGTTTCGATGTATTATATTATTTTTTATACCCTTGCAGGGTATTATAGTTTCAGTCAGAAGTTTGCAACGCAGTAAAGGATACATTTCCGACTCTGTAAAGTATATATATTCTTGATCAGCATCAACAGCCGAGTCGATCTAGCAATATCCGTCTGTCCGTCTGTCCGATTCTACGCAAACTAGTCCCTCAGTTTTAAAGCTATCTGAATGAAACTTTGTAGATAGTCTTCTATATACTCTCACTCGTATATAAGTCGGAACTAGCTGGATCGGTCAACTATATCAAATAGCTGCCATACAAACGATTGGTAAATGTGAAACTTCTGATTAAAATTATAATACCCTGCAAGGTATAATAACGAAAGGTAGGAGTATCCAGAAAAGGACCTGGGAAGCCGGATCGACCATTCAAAGTGGTGAGTCAGGAAAAAGTAGGAATAATAGTGCAATTATAAAAATGTGGCTATTATTTCTAGACCAGACCCAGGATCCCGTCAGAGTGATTTTTTATGTTCCGGCTAAATTTTCTTCCGGCATACTGGCCAGATCTGCACTGCCTCTGAAAATCATATCCGTGGCCCATAGTTTGAGCCAGGCGACTAACCTCGCCGTGGCCACAGTGCATCCTCTAGAGGACCGACACGCCTACCAAGGAGCGGCAACGGCAGCTATCAAATGCTTCAGTCTTAGATATATACATAAATTTATTTTAATTTGCGTATTTGTTAAAAATGTTGGATGTTATTTTTTTCCAGTTTTAGTTGTATATTTAATTATTTATTAATCTTATTTATTTATTTATGTATTAGAATTTGCATAATTATTTTTTTCCCATTTATTTTTTGTTATTTATTTATTATTTGATTTGGCTTAAATCCTGTTTGCCAGTTTAACACTTATTTTTCTTAAAATTATTCATCCTTTTGTTTAAAGACCCGAAAGATCAGTTCCTTCCTTTCTAAGCACTCAGAACGGGTAGGAAAGCAAATCGTGAATTTTATTTTTGTTGGGAAATTTAAGTGTTAAAATATTTATTTGATCTTTAATCGTATTAAAAATTAAAAGAATTTGGGTATCCACATATCCGAATGAGAAGATGAGAAAGAATATAAAAAGGAAATGATTGTTAATTTTAAGCGCAAATTAAAGAAAGAAATCAGAAAACTGAATATGAAGTAGATTTTAATATGGGATTGTGTTGGGTATGTGTATGTAAAAATAGGGGCAGCTGCAATACAATTTCTGGAAGGACACGAGCTCCAATAACAACCTGGAAAATAACTGACTGTTAAAATATTTGTGTTTTCTCAAGTTTCGAGGTCGATTTGTGCAGTGTATAGTGTTGCAGTTCTCGTAAAAGGGACTAGATGTTTGAAAATTTTTGTGTTCGGGTTAAGAACCCACGACTCTCTGAGCTAGCCGAGACATAGCCCAGGCCGATGGCTACATACACAAAGCTTGGTCACAATATCCTGTTGAATTATTTACCTCAGACGTTGGGACAAAAAGAATTTGTAATAATTTTAGTGGCACCAAAATAAGTTGCTGAAATGTCTAATTGTATTGTTTAATATATGAAGGGAAAATGTTAAATCGTTTATTTTAACAATTCTAGACTTATCATTTATAAACACAAAGCAATAATTATGAATGACAAAAGATCATTTTTGGAAAGAAAAAGAACCTTTAATTTTTTTGTTTTTCAACCGCTAAAAGCAATAACCCATCAATACGATTATTTCGCCAAAATGTAGTCCTCTCCACAATAAAGATTCTATTTATTTTAATATTGGATATTTTACTTTTTACTATTTTTAATCGATTTTGGAAAATCAAAAAAAGTCCCCAATTCTTTTCCGGTGGCAAAAACACTGATCTGGGTCAGTTAGAAACACGAAATTTCACTGAGCACATTCCGAAACTTCAAGGATTCGCATGGTGGTTTCCCTAGGTCCCTAGGTCCATTCTAATAAAAGTTATAAGAGCCTGATGTCAAAATAATAAGTAATTAAAATTTTAAGCAATTGAATCGAAATTGAATTTCTTAACAAGCTGAGTTCAGCGGAACTTCAATTGCACGTTCTTACGCTTAAGGTTGGAACATCAATACTGTTATTAGGAAACTTGAGACCGTCAAAATTATGCAAGATTGCAAGTAAAAACGCTACGAATTAAATCCAACACCTTATATTTGGCTTCGGATTAATAATCAGGCTCGTTTAGAACAGATTTATTAAATAAACAACAAAAACATCGGTAGATGTTTGCAGTCTATCCTATTTTCGATTTGGGGATGGGATACTCGTTAATTTTACTTAAAATAAGTCTGGAAATGTTAATTTTTGAAAGTTTGCCCAATTTGAATCTTTATTTTGACCATACTTTCATCAACTCAATTTTAACAAAGATGAAAGCCTTTATCAATGCCAAAGCAAATATTTGTAGTTGTTAATGAAATAACTTACCAGGTTGCTTAAAGGAATATTATATTTGAATATATTTAAATTTATGACAAGACTAAGTGTAAGTGTAAGTACCTTTGACGCGAATACTACTTTCGTCAACGCAGTGAAGGAAGCATTTCCGACCCTACTCTTGATCAGTATCAACAGCCGTCTGTCCGTTTCTACGCAAACTAGTCCCTCAGCTTAAAAGCTATCTAAATGACACTTTGCAGATAGTCTTCTATATACTCTCACTTGTAAATAAGTCATATATATATATACATATATATATTAAAGCTGCCATTCAAATAATCCCTAAATTTGTAGAAAAAAATCATAAAAATTCAATTAAAAAAAAAACAACTTAATATTTTAAGGTCAAGCTAAAAATATAGGTAAGACAATATTGTGCATAATTCTTTAAAATAATTGCATCAAAGTCTTTCATCAGGTTTCGCTGATTTCAGTGCTTAAACGGGTTTTTGAAAAAAATTTGCTGCTATTTTTGGCGCGTGCGAATTCTTTACATTTTGGAAATTATCTTCAAAACGAACAATTGTCCAAAATTGATCTTATCCCTAATAATATATATTGTTAGTTGTTGTTGTTGTTAGTTGCTCTTAAATTAGGCTGCGCCTTGTTTTAAAGAAATTATTTCCCAAATTATATTGGTCCTACTGTCGTAGCTTATTATTTATTGTTATTATTATTTATTTTATATTTTAGATTTATACAAAATATTTGAAAAATAATATGAAGCTGCAGTAACTTCGTTGCATATTACTTGTCAAATATCAAGAGTTTCCCCATTACGTTTTTCCCCATTTCGATGATTCCACTTACATTTGATCCCAGATTTTGGGTCTGTCAGAAAGTGATTCTAGGTATATTTAGTCCAAAGAAATAAGCCAACAAAATGATTTAACTAAATTGTTAAAAACTATTCCCAATTCCCACATGCGAGTCTGGGGAAAACTTTATTAAACTGTTCCCATAATCGTGGCGAAAGGGAAAGCAAAAAGTTTGCCACGATATGCGGGACAAAACTTTTATTAATGATGATGAGAGGCGGGGTTCCCTTGATTATCGCATTAAATGAGGCCAACTGGTAGCAGAAATGCCCAATTGCAGTCGTGGCCCCCTCGCATCATTGATGTTTTCATTTCGATAGTGATTTTCACAAACATTTCCGCTCTACACTTGTAAAAAGGTGAGTATTATATCAAGTATTTACCATTATTTGAAAAAATTAATAACGAATTGCATAAAGAAGGGACTTCTGGGGGGATACCTTCAAAGGACATCTTAATAATAGCATAGAGATATCCAGAACAAGGGGTATTTATGGATCTCGAGGCCATTTCGCACACTTTTCTCCGAGTGCATGGCTCATTCCAAGGACTCGGAGGAACAGCTGGCAGATGGTTTTTCCTGCCCCCGTCGCACAGTGCTTTGATGCCTCCAAGGATAACACTTGGCTTGACCTTTCTCTCTGTGTGTGTGAGAGAGCGCGTGATAAATGATGACGCCAGTCTACCTCAGCATCTCGCTCTCCCTCTCCTGTCGCGTCCCTCGTCCTTCCTGCGACCCTTTTTGGTTACTTATTGTTTCAGCCCGCATCCTTTGTGCTCGGCGACAGTTTTTCCAAGTTTGCTTCTGTTACTTTGCCCCTTTGCCTGGGTGCCGCCGGATTTCCCTCGCACGTGCGCATTTTCCTTATTGCCCGGCCTGACTTAGCGCCTTTCTGCCAGCCTCGATTTGGCTCACAAAAATATTGACATTGATTTTGATTTCCTCTTTGCGATTTGATGGCTTGGCTCCTGCACGTACCACACTCGCCCATGTCCTGAGAGCTCCTGCATCAGCAGCAGCAGCAGCTGCTGCCAGATGCCTCCGGCGCTGCAGGCTCGGTTCCAGGATACATTTTACATCGCAATTATATGAGTTTTTTGTCTGCCATTTGCAGGAACCTGTTCAGAAATTAAAGTAGCTGACATTCAACCATTCGATTGTTTAGTATTTCAATATTTGCAACTTAATTATTTAGAGATATTTATGTTTAATATTATACAAAGGCTACAAGGCTTACAATTTAGGTAAATTTGATTTACCATTCGAATCCTGGGCTTGCCATTAAATATATTAAACCAATTGATATGAAAATATCAATGTTATTCAATATTAATTCATTTACATTTTATTGCATTCTAAACGTTGATTGCGTGTTTTTTTTTTGTTGTAACGATATATATAAATATATATATACATATATATTAAAAATTGGCATTTTATGGCGATGGACGGCAACAATTACATTCAAAAATAAATTATGCACATGAACAGTGAACGGCGCAGAGCGAAAAAATGCAAATTTAATTTTACACATTGTAATTAAGTTTCGCTTTTTTCATTCCTTTGATGTCATTTGACACAAATCTAATATTAATTAAGCGGCCCAGAAGCATCGGACTCTCGTCGGGCTAGAATCAAACTAATTGAATTCGCATTAAATTCCACTGCACTCGATTGTAAAAAAGCGTGAATAAATGATAAACAAATGTAAGCGTCTTTTCAAGGCACAAAAACCTGCTGCAGGCATGAATTTAATATTATTATTCAAAACATTCTTTTCCTCTGAACTGTTTTGCGCTTTGAGTTTGGGCTTTGTATCGCTTGGGCCTCGCACGATGACACTATATATAAATATATAGTATATAACATATGTACATACATATCTCGGTTGGCCCTCTGAACTATGGGAAACTTGAGTGATTTTCTATAAAAAATTTGCCAAGTTTTTACTTAAAAAAAAACATGATTTTGGAATGTAGTTTTCACGTACAAGTTTTGTGATTTTGTGATACTTTGAGAATGTTTAATTGTGTTCAGTTAATATACATATATATCCATATTGTGATATCATTAATTTCGAATTCAGTATATTTATTCCCAATGTCCTGTGAGAATTTAAGGACCTGCCTAGATGATAAGAAACTTTCGCTCGATTATCGTTTTCCGATTTTAAATGAAATTGTAGATACCCTTTTTAAAGAGTATGTTCTTATATTACCAATTTTACCAATATTTCTATGTAAGCTATGGGATATAGTTGTTCGATGCGGATTATTTTTATTCAGAATCTGCCCATGATGAGCGTGTTTTAAGTTTATTCCAAGAAAACCCCGAATTCCCCCATAGTGCTTTGGTGGGGGAATAAACACGAAACAAGCAACGCGAGAATCTGACAACTAATTATTATAATATCCTAGATTTATCCAACACACAACACTACGAGTTTTTCTAGTTGGGTTTCTATAATGACAGCTTAATTGGAATCGGAATCAGAATTGGATGCGATGTTCGTAATAAAAAACTTTTGACAGCTTACGGCCTTGCGAGCCCGTCAAAACAACTTTGCGGAAAACGGGATGATGATGATGATGATGATGATGATGATAGGGCGGGACAGACAGACAAAGAAAATAAAAAACAAATGGATGTACATATGTACATACATTAATAATAATAATAATAACAATAATACGCATACACTGATAAAAAAAAAAAAATAAAATCTTCTTTCAAGATTTTGTGCATTCTTAAATTAAAATCTTAATATAAGACCAAAAATCTTAAAATTCTGGAATTACGAGATTTGAAGCTTAATTAAAAACCAAAACAGCTTAAAAAAAGAACAAAAAAATCTTAAAAGAAGACCAAAAAATTACCGTATGTTTATTATAATTGTCAGAAATGCGCACATATTCATAAGGGCATTTCCAGAATGGTGATCGCAACATTCGTACTACGGTGAACAGTGGAAGAAATATAACAATCAATGCATTTTATCCGTACTATTTGTGATTACCTTCTAGGACTTGTTGTTTTCAAAATATTTCCAAAAAACAGAAGTCTGATTTGATTTCAGCGGGGAAATTGCAAAAATCTTCGGCGAGTAATTTTAAAAATAAAATTGTTTAAATGATATGAAAATAAGGTAATTTTCTATTTATAAAAGTTACATTTAATTACGTCTATTATTTTATTTATTACAAAAGCTTATTTCTGATTTGTATTGCTTCATAGCGATTGTTTCATCATAATTTACATGTTGTTTTTCATAATTCAAGTAAATTAAAAGAGCATATATCCGCATATTATTTAACATCTTTGCATTCTTTCAATGATGTTAGAAAACAAAAGTCAAGTATAATGCTTTAGAACTTTTTTTGTATCAAAAGAAACGGGTCCTTTTTTATGACGTTTTTCGTAAAAATAATGAAATTTTGAAGTTTGTTTTAGAATATGCTAAAGTCTTTCAATTTTAATTGTTGAAAATACAAAAACATTTTAGATAACTTTTAAGATTTTGGCTGCGGTCGACTTTTCTGGAAATGCCCATATATACATTGTACCTATGTATATCGAAGATTCCCTAAACTAGTAAGAAACTCATCTGTAAATTATCCGAAACATAGAGCAATGAGTGTTAAAATACGTTGCAAAGGGCCGGCTTTTATTCACTGTCAAAATCTCCAAATGCTATCAGGCCGGAAAAGATATTCACCAGCAGAGCTGGAAATAAATCGATTTTCAGTGAATCTTTTTTTCAAACAAATTTGAAAAATAAATCGACTTAACTCGATTAAAATCGATTAAAATACTTTCCATACAAAAATGTGTGTTTTTTAGGTCTTAAAACTTTTTTTTCATATTTATCGAAGATTTGTATTATTGATCTTTACATTTTATCAATCGAATAAAATAATAGGTTTTTTGGTTTATTCCCTTTTTACATGGCTTCGGAAATATAACATTTAATATGTATAATTTTGAATATATATAGATTTTTCCAATTACGCTTTACTTTAATATGAATTTTCATATGTTTATAATATATATATTTCCTTTTTACATGGCTTCGGAAATATAACATTTAATATGTATAATTTTGAATATATATAGATTTTTCCAATTACGCTTTACTTTAATATGAATTTTCATATGTTTATAATATATATATCCTAATTATAACCTGTAAAGATTATTTATCTGTTTTATGTCGCTTTCCGATAAGTGTTGGAACTTTTTTGATTTAATCGATTCTGAAAATTTAATTTCGATGCATCGCATTTTTGGAAAAATCGATGTTATTTCCGTTCTAGTCACCAGATAAAGTTTTCGGAAAGCAAATCGACTTACTGCTCTTGTATAGTCCATTTGAACATTATCGAATGCCAGAGTGCTGTTTGTGATGTAAAGCACAAAACATAATAAATTAAATTTACCTTCTCTTCGTCTTCCTGAAATCAGCTGTTGCTTTGTATTTTCTATTTTTATTTAGTACAAAGTGTTATCGTAATGCTAAGCCGGAAATGTTTTGACAGATAGTTAGTCAGTTAACATATAGTTTAATCTATGGGACAGTTTCTATAACATCTTTAGTCCAACAATGCAGAATGCTGGCTTCCTTATGGGTACGGGTACGATGCAATCATAAATGTACGTACGTATTTTTTATTACACAAATTAGCAGCAAGTCGAGCAAGCAATTTTTTCAATCAGTTATCAAAGTACCAAATTTCTTATTATTATTATTTTCATTATATTATTTAATATTGACCAAATTGGCTCTGTTTCTTTTTGCTCAGACACAAGATGCGGTCACTTTTCGATTGAAGTCAATTGGAATTGCAGCGGCAGTTCATTGAGGAAAGTGTTTACTTAGCTTTAATAGACTTGGCCAAAGATATAGAGGCCAAGAGGACGCCACTGACGCTGCTGCTGCTGCTGGGTCCTTGGAGCGACAACTGGTCCTGTTTTATGCTCTTCTGCTGCAGCTCTATCGCATTTGTCTGACAAATTGAGTTTCCGGACGGACACGGTCTCGGAAAAAGCTCAAATAAAATCAAATGTGCGGCCGGCAGTAAGAAATACAGAGAAAAAAATAGCATAATGAACTTTGAAGTAGCTTAAGCTGGTAATAATACCTCAATCATATATGAATATTACAATATCTTTAAAAACCGATCAAGAATTAAGTAAAGTGAACTATTTTCAAGTTATATATTTTATTTGATTAGTTTATTTTCCCTAGCTTTCCCAGTGAAACTGAGATGAGGTGAAGCCAAGTTTTCTTGCCGTGCAAATGAATCTGGTGGAAGGAGCTTGCTCTAATGATTCGGTTTCCTCACATAAAGCCATTGCCTGGAGTCGACCAATTGCACATGACACTCTTTTATAACAGAGAATTTAATTTCAGTTCCAGGACGAGGTCCGAGGTCCGCCCAACCCCCTTCTTTATTTGGCCATTTATTGCTCGCCTTTTCTGTGTAAAATGCCAGTTGTGCGACTCATTGTTTCGAGAGGGCCATTTGCAGGGCGGCCAACAAAAATTGTCAATTAGAGCTATTAGGGCCAATGGCAATTAGTTGGCTGCCCATTATGCGGAAAGCCATTTTCTTCTTCTGCTCCTATTTGTATTTATATTTTCCAGCACTTTTTTCACTTGCCACAGAACGATCTTTGTGCGGGAATTTTCAATTTGAAGCACACACATTTCCTGGTTGCCGGTGGCTGCCCGGGGCAAGATGTGCAAATAAGTAATGTTAAAAGCCTCACAATGTGTACAATGGAAGCGCATATACACATATCCTGTTTAATTGTCATGCACAAGGACAGCAGAGTGGGTCCTGCCGATTATGGACTCCAACCGAAGGGGAGTTCGATCTGTGACTCAAAAAAAAATATACAAGTATGTCTACAATGGAGAAAAGTATAATGAAATATGTGGGAAGGCATTAAAGATTGACTAATATTTGGTTTTCTTATTTTATAACAAGGTAAATAATATAAATATAAATAATAAAAATCCTATTCAAAATATATTTACATACTCTGAAATACAACATGTAATTTGTAATTGTAATTGTTAATTATTCAGCACTAAAGATTATAAAAGTCGGGTTTTCAAATCCTATTTAATTTTCTTTATATTTCATAGCTCTTTATATTCAAAAAAATAGTGAGAGCATCCACAATCCTTAACCTAATTGGTGGGTGTAGAGAAACAAATAAGCAAATCTGTGGCAAAAGTAACACAAGTATAGTTTGTTACAAGGAAATTATAAAACTAACAAAAAAAAAAATCAATTATAAGCAAATATCGTCAAGGTCAAGATCATCCCTACATGGTTTCCCCGATCGGCTTTATGATCAACTCATGCACTTGGACATGAGGCGGCGTGGCGATGGCATACAGCACGCCCTGCGAAATGTCCTCCGAGTGAAGCATGCGGTCCTTAATCGCCTCCCGGATGCTGTCGGGCAGGATCTCCGTGTCCACCACTCCCGGGCTGACGCTCTGCCGGATGATAACCGAGAAAATGTATAGTTACAATCAGGAAAAGAAATCAAATTAAAAATAAAATAAACCAAAACACAACCCACCGTTATCTTGATGCGAGTGCCCAGTCCGAGGAACTCCTGGCGATATCCCTCTGCGAGGGCCGTAACTGCGTGCTTGCTCGGCGGATAGACGTTGACATCGGGCGCCACGCCCTCCATCGCCGTCATGGTCTTGTGGCCCAGGATGCTGTTGATGAGCACCACATGGCCATCGAACTTGCGCTCCCGCATGGAGCGCACGGCGCGCTGGGTGCAGAGAACGATGCCCATGATGTTGGTCTGGAGCACCAGCTGCATCTGGGCCGGGTTCATGTCCACGAGGTGGCCCGACTGCAGGGTTCCGGCATTGTTCACCAGGATGTCGACGGCGCCCAACTTATTGATGATCCAGTCGAAGGCCTCGTTCACCGAGCTCTCGCTGCCCACGTCGCAGTAGAGGGCAAAGAGCTTGCCCCGCTTCTCCGCCGGCAGCTCCTTCTGCAGCTCCTTCACCCGGTCCACCCGACGGGCCAGACCCACCACGGTCATGCCCGCGTTGACCAGATCCTTGGCTATGGCCGATCCAATACCCGAACTCGCTCCGGTAACGACTGCGACGCGATTTTGCCAGCGCTCCATGTTGACGGTTTGACTTTTGACCGATTTTTGTTCGAGTCTCGGCATGAACCCCGGCTATATATGGATATGAATCGAATGGGTTGGGATGGGATGGGATGGTTGCGTGCGACGATCAGCCGCCTTCGGAACGAGTTTTGGTCAATTACACAGAGGAAAATCTGGTAGCTTCATTCCTATATAAAACTTTATTTTTAGAAATCAAATAAAGATGTTTAAAACGATTAAAAGAAATGATTCAAATTTCGTTAATTTAAATTGCAATCTATGGCCCTATTCCCACAGGGCAACATCTAACATCCCCCATCCGTTGAACGGATGTTCCATAAGGTTTTGCCGTTCCAAATTTTCCCATTTTGTTTCACATCTGTTTGACATCAAAATTTGATGTGAGTGTTTTGCCGATATTTAGCCGATAGTTAGCCGATAGTTTTTCGGTGCAACTCTGAATTCTTCTTCTTCTCGGTGAAAAATTTGACAGTTCATTACGAAAATTTAAAAAATAGATGGCCTGGAAAATTAAAGCTTGAAAATGAACGGAACAGGTAATACAAGTTGCACTAGTTCTCTTGTTTTATTATTATTAATTGTTTTTAATTTTACAGACGACAAAAGAACTGCCGGTGGGAAGCTGAGGTGGAACATTGAAATGGAGCTCCTGTTAATTGATGTGTGGCAGGAGCACATAGATGAACTGCGAGGAGCTCGCAAGAACTCGCACATTTATATGGAGATGGCCCAGTCCAATTTGAAAATTTTTGTTTATTTTTTTGACTTGCCTCAGCTTTTTAATAAGCTGTCATCGAATGGGAGATGTGATGTAGCCTATGGGAATCGAAGTTTCACATCTGACAAAAATCCCAACTGTTTCACACAAATGTACTGAGTGGGAAAAGACTATATGACTAACTCATGTTATAGATTGTTAGTTGTAATAGATTTATTGTCTTTATAATCGCTGTATACCTGATAAAAACACTTCTTTCGGTGGATTGAGCTTGGGACGTGTTAGCGTGTCAACTTTTGTGTAGAAACTGCAACATCATTTCGCGGCAATCAGTCACGCCCGCGATCCGTTGGAGGGGGCGTGGCGACGCCGCATTTGCATAGATGAGAACGCGACACTGTCAGGTTAGTTTCCATTGTTTTTGGCTGAGATATATGGCTCGGAGATCTGGTTTTGGGAGTTCTAATGATGGTGCTTGGTGCGCCCATAAGGCACGCTTGCTCCAAGTCTGTCTCCGGCAATTAGAAGGGGCTGGTGATCCATTTAAAGTGATGGTATTTGGTAGAATTATGAAAATTAGCCTGGTCATATAAATATATACCACGACAAGTGTATAATTCTATGGCATTTGACAAAGCCTAACTCCAAAGTATAGCTCAATGGAGTGGCAGGTAATAATTTCAACCGTGAGCTTAAAATATATAATATTGGATGCTAAGTGATTTCGGTACTGAATATTTCATTATTTAATTTTATTTTAATTTCAATTTCGGCGTGTTCAACACGCTAGCGACAATGACGACTATAACATATGTAGCCTCTCATCTCTAATATA
This sequence comes from Drosophila watanabei, assembly GCA_008042575.1. Classification (NCBI taxonomy): domain Eukaryota; kingdom Metazoa; phylum Arthropoda; class Insecta; order Diptera; family Drosophilidae; genus Drosophila; species Drosophila watanabei. The sequence continues at coordinate 733 of VNJS01009623.1, read as the reverse complement.
GCGATATGGACGACTTTAACATATGTAGCCTCTCATCTCTAATGACAAATCACCACATTAGCGAAACCAATTAGTGATTCGAGATTCACTTCTGACTAGAGTTAAGGAATGTTCCCTAAAACAACATCATGAAAGTCGCTAAAGAAGCTTTAAGAACGTTCCGATGTAAAGATCTTAAATATTTGCAAAGTATAAGCAAGATTGAAAGGCCATTTGATTGTACTGTAAAGTAGAACGAAACGGGCGATACTTTATTCGGCCACTATTACCGAGAGCAGTGGGTGACATGAGGTGACTTGAGGTGGGTGGTTGCCATAAGGTGGTGGGTACCATAAACTACCACAAAGTGGGTGCGTGCCAAAAGGTGATGTGGGTGGGTGGGTGTATTGCTCAACTGTGTTTAATTGCTGCTAATGTCTACTTCTTGAGTTCCAGTTGAAGCGATCTGATACTACTGTGACTATGATCTCTTCCAGAGGCCGAGAAGCTCTTGACGGATTGTTGACGGGTTATATAACAAGGCAAGTATAAAAAGGTGCTTGATCTGTCTCTGTAGCTGTCGCTGCCGACTTCCGTTCTTCGGTTCCTTGAGTCAAGCCCACCGGAAACCAGAAACCAGAAACCAGAAACCGGAAACCAGAATCCAAATAACGGCTGGAGGGCGTGTTGCAGTGGAAAACGAAACAGGCGATGTTATATACGAGGCAGCACTATATATAACATCGGGAGCCCT